>CATIWJ010147521.1:0-10754 GCA_949640765.1 Croton laevigatus | reverse complement strand
AGAAAAGTAAGACAGACAATAAATAAAAAGATAGGCTATCAGTATTCGAACTATAACAATAATAAATAATAATTGTTGTGATTAGGTGAACTTGAATTTTGTATCTTGCTTATTGTTGTTTTATTTATCGTCAAATAAGTAAAGTACCTACTGGGCAAAGGCTCAGCGAGTTATGTGTTGTAACTCGCAGGTTAAGGAATAGCTAGCGAGAAGTGTCCGGATCTGCTGTTCATCATCAAAAGTCTTGCAAGAGGTGAAATTTTGGAATTTTGCTATTGTGTAATATTTAGTTTATTTTGAGGTTAGTTTGGCATGTATGTAAGAAGGATGACTACTATAAATATTCTATAAATTAAGTAGTTGGACCACGAACATTTTAAGTATGACAATGATACGCAGATAGATATTTAGCTTCAATTAGTTATTATATTTATTAGTAAATAGATATTTAGCATAAATTAATTATTATATTTATTAGCGCGTAATATTCCGTCGCGGCTTTTCATAAGTCGGGGTGGGGTGTTACAAGCAAATAAATCAGCAGCTCTATTATCCTCACGGAAAATGTGAGTGAATCGAACCTGTATGTGATCTAAGGAGTCCAACATTGACTCCCAAGCAGCACGAACTGACCAAGGAACCGTGGCTAACCGGTTTTGGAGCAAGCAAATCACCAGTAAAGAATCTGCCTTAATCCAAACTGCGGGCAAATGTAACTCAACAATCTTTTGAATCGCAATGATAATCGCCTATAATTCTACCTCAAAAGCAGTTATGACACTCAATGGAGCTAAAAAAGCATGAAGTATACACGATCTTTCATCTCTAAAAACCCCACCTGGAGCAGCCATACCTGGACAACCATGGGCTGCACCATCTGTGTTCACCTTGATCTAGCCAGAGGGAGGTAAGACCCACACAATTGGGATAGGAAGCCGTATCCGTTTGGGAATGCCTACCACTCCTAACCGTTTCAAAATCATAAGCTCACCCACAGTATTAAACATATGACCAATAGCATGCAATTTAGTTTCTTTATTTCCTTTTTTTTTAAACAATCAGCAATTTAGAATTTGGATCTTAAAAGTAATCCATCAAATTATTAGTATTACTTTAGAAAACATCAAAATATTATTCAATTTCATTTCAGTTATTAAAACTTTTTTAATAAGCGAAATGAAATTACCCACGGATTGTAGCTTAGTTGGCAACGTAGCCTGAGTATGTCGGAAAAGTCTCAGGTTTGATATCCATTAAATACATTTGCAAGAAAAAGCAAAGAACATTAACTGTGACTAAGTTCCGAACCGAATTAGTTTGTCTTAATGTATAGGTGTCTAATTCACAAAAAAATAAGTGAAATGAAATTTTATATTGTATCTACTCTCCTCACCTTGTATGGATTTATTACTAGTCCACTTTGTAATGTTAGATGTACACAAATATTATTCTTAATTAAGGATATTTTCGAATATTAATCAATATTTTCATTTTATCATTACAAAAGAGTATTGAAATATCATTTTAAAAAAGTATTGAAATATAATATATTAAAAAACTTAATATTTTATTATTATTTACATAGATGAATGATTTTGTTAAAATAACATGCAAATAATAATAATAATAATAATAATAATAATATTAATATTAATTATTATTATTATTATTATAAATTACTTTAATACATTTTAGCAAATGGCCGCTTAAATAACATTAACTAGTTTATTTATTTTTAAAATCCTATCCGATTTTCAACACTTAATTAATGATATCTACTAATTTATATTCGGTATTACGATACATATTAAAAAAAAGATCATCTCAATCTAATTTTTTTTATTCACAATAGCAAGATTAACTCTAGACTTTATTGTATGGCATCTCATCTCAATGATGGTTGGTTTAATTAGTTCATTTCTTTAATATCTAAAGTAAAGCTTACATCCAAATTCTACTCATTTGTGAAGCAAACCGAAAGGTCGTTAAACAAAGAAAAGCTGAAAAGTTAAGTGACAAATCAGCCCTAAGGTTTGGGAGGGAATCGAGGGAGCGTGGTAACTAATAATAAATAAATAAATGAAGTGGTGATGTCAGCCCTAAAGAAGAAGATTCGGAGCGTCGAATGTGACATGGCAGTGTCAGACAAACCACCAACTTGGCCAGCCAGAGAGAGACATTCCATACAGTGAGCTGGAATGTGGGTCCCACTCATATCTTCTACTTTAAGCTTAAGCTCTTCTTATTTTATTATCGGTAATTTTTTTGACTCTGAATTTTTTTTTTCCACCTTTTTTAACTTGCACATTAATTTGTCTGAGCCTTGAGATTAAATTTAATGAATTATCGTCATAGAATTTGACTCTATATTATGAATTAAATATAAAATAATTGATACTTTTAAATTTACAGTTAGTTGAAATTTATAATACAAAATCGAATTCTATAAATTACAATCCAATAAAATTAATTTTAAAACTCAATATAAACAATCTACTATAAAAAAAAATAAGCGAGAGGCGAGTGCTGTAGAACAACCCTTTTATTATTATAAAACTTATAGCTCACCCGATTGATTGGATCAATATGCTCTGTCTCTTTCCTATGTTTGTAACCAATGAATCAACCCAATTCTGAACTCGATATAACAAATTTTCTTTTCATTTTCACTGATCAAATATCATATAATTTACATTTTATAAGTTTTTTTTTTTAGAAAGATTTTATAAGTTTGATTTTGTATCAAAAGCGGACATTTTCAAAAAGTATAATCTCCAATTTTTTTTATATTAATCATTCGATTTTTAAACACTAAACCACTGGCATCGATTAATTTAAATTCAAATGGGATGGAACCACTAAAGATGGCAAAACTAATACCCTCCTATTTTCATTCTCCATAAAAAATTGCAATCATCTAATTAAGTGCAGTAAAAATATGCTTGAGATTGTTTTCTTTTGACACTTGAGATTCATTTTAGAAGTTGATTGCATATAAGTACTTATGAATCCCACTTTCTAATAATTAAATTAACTTTTAATAAGTAAATATATATGAATTTATTACATGCCAACACTTGCACCATAATAAATATCGGCTAATTTTCATGGAAGGTATCCAAAATTTAGTGATTATAATAAATCATACCCCAACTTGAATTTGTAATATAGCGGTATTCCAACTTATAATTTTATAACATGATAGTATCTCTCGCAGGTTTTTAAGTCACCAATAGGTCACAAGCATCAAATTGAAATTTGCCGAGGACCAAAATACACAGCTCCCTGGATCTCCACTTTTCTGTCCAATATTTTTTTTTATTTTGAAAAAGATGAATCACTTTTTATAATAATAATAATAACAATAACAATAATAATAATAAGAAATAAAATATTTTTATGAAATTCCCAATGCACATCTCTCTTTTATTATTTTTATTATTGTACTTTAATAATTTTTTAAACTTATTGTACTAAAATGTACTAAAGTAAAGTTATATAATACTTTTTCTATATTTATTACGATTCTTTTTTAATAATAATAATAATAATAATAAATACAACATCCCGACTGGTATTCCGGTTGGCGTTAAACTCTCACCGTAATACTTCATCGAAAATCTTTTACCGGACCTTCTCCATTTTTCGTCATTGTGACCATGGGAGAGGCTGACAGTGATGCTTTGAGGTTCGTCGGTCTTCGACTTTGCGTTGATTTTTTATCTATAATTAACATTTTTTAGGAAAATATAATTATTAATTTATAGTTATTAGTTGTAAGCCTCCCCCACTTTTGGGGACCCACCAAAGGGTGTTTACCTTATATGATAGAGAATAATACCTTCTTAATAGGGGGTAGGAATGCCTCAGTCATACTACCTCGACTCACTAACCCCTTTTCCCTCAAACACCCATCATTCCACAACAGCCATGACCTTAAATGTAACATCCTCTCACACATTCACCTAAGAGCAAATAATTGGTGTACTTGGCCAAGCCTTGTAGCAAAACCCTTAAATCCTTTATCTTAGTCAAGAAAAATTGCATGCACCCTTTTTATCCCAAGTAGCGATTTCTGGGGGAGAAGGCCGATTGGGAACTCATCGTAATGAAAGGATGGTAGAAGATAGAGATGACATGGGAATAGAAAGAGATGATGATGTCAACAATGCAGATATAGAGAGAAGAGGTCGTGAGTTAAGTAGAGGTCGCTTTACCAATAAGGGTAGTTCGGAAGGAAGTGGACAACCTACATGTCACACCCGAAAATTTAATTACTTGGGTGTAGACGGTATCGCAGGGATTCAATTGTAAAACTTAAAGGAAGTTTATAGACTAATTTGTAATTTTAAGGACTTATTTGAAAAGCAAAAATTAAAGGGGGACTAAGTTGTAGAAGAAAATTTTAGGGTATTTATGTGGAAATTTTTATTTTAAAACAACAATAATAATAATAATAATAATAATAATAATAATAATAATATATATATATATATATATATATATATATATAAAAGATGCATGTAGTAATTTAAGTTAGTAATTTTACGTGGCTTCAATGGGTTAAACGGTGGAAAAAGGAATAGGGAGCTGGCAATATATGATAATCTGGTAAGATTAGCATGAAAAGAAAGGAGGCTAGAAATGAACTAAAAATTTGTGTGGGTGTTTTGGGACTGCCGAATGGAGAAGAAGTCGCAGAATAGAAAGTTGGAAAACGTTATTAACCAAAGTAAGGAAATTCAAATTTGCTATATTCAAATACTTTTATCAAATACAAGTTTAAAGGTCGAAAAACAGAACCCGAGGTTGTTTTAAACTTGTTCAGCAGAAGAAACAGCTCGACTGGTGGCCGGAAGGTGTAGTTTCGATCGGATCATCCGACCGAGTTTCGGGTAACCTGGTTATTTTCGAAGCTGTTTCGGGAGTGTCGGCCACCCTCCGTCCGATCTAAGGTCAGATTTGAGTCAACAACAAAGAGAGGAGGCGATCGGTATCAGGCTTGCCGCCAATAGTCGCCGGAAATAGCATCGGGCTTCATGGGCTCGGGTCTGCAAGAAACCCGATGAGAGAAGTTATCTGAGAAAGAAGACGATCAAAACACGAAGGAAGGCCATGTTTTGACTGAAATGCCATCGTTTCAAGGTTAGCTGAATGACGTCATTTTGTAATTTTCAATAGAAATCCTTTAAGTTTCAAGCGCTTCAGAATTTTGACCCCAAAACTTGTAGCCGCGTGCAAGTAAGCCCTCCTTATTTATAAAGTAGCCCTAGAAGTTTATTTAACATTACAATTAGGTCCATCTGCATGTTATTAGGTCCTAAAACTTAATAAATTTTGCAATTAGGTCCCTCCATGTTATAATTTGACCCAAAAACTCATTTTTAGTCTTCATCTAAGGCCAACAGAATATGAAAACTTAAAAAATTAATTAATTTGAGAAATATAAATATTTTAGGACCCAAAATTGAATTAGTAAATTTATTAAATATTTAATTATTATTTATAGGACTCAAAAATACTGAAGAGCGCGGAAATTGAAAGGATTTACGCATAGGAATATTTTGCGGATGGATTACCAAGTTCGGTACTAATTAGAATTTGAACTGAATTTGATTTTAAATAATTATTTTAAGTATTTAATATTTTTATTGCTTTGAATAAATAGATTGTTGGGAACTCGAATGTATGTTCGAGTTGTATATAAATGTTTGTTGAGTTGTTAAATACTGACACGGTAATCGCATGCGCGATGTTACCGACGCGGTAAAAGTGAAATAGTATTCAAATGTTGAAGTGATTAATTGAATTTCATGAGATTTACATTATTGAGCAACTATCATTAAGAAAGTGATATTGAGAAATGAAATGGTATTTTATACCCTACGTGGTTATGGAACCTAGTGGTAAGTATATGTCGACATATGGGCAAAATTCCTGTACATGTGATACAATGAAATGTGATAATGAAATGAAATGAAAACAAATGGGAATAACTACAGGTTATGGCCCATAAAATGAAATATGGGCGTATCAGTGGAATACGGCCCCAATGACTGGAAAATTGGCGTATATGAGAAATACGGCCGACATAAACAGTCATTGGTCTTATCCTTGGAATCCAACAAAGCCAGTAGAGTTAATGTATTTATTTGTTTGAAATGAAATAGAATTTGATTTGCGAACCGTATTTTGATAAATGACCAGTGTTTAATATGATTATTATTGAAATGTTTTTTTGAAATGAATTCGTCAACTATCTTTAAATAATACTGTATTATATATCTGTATTCACTGAGCATGGAGTTGCTCAGCAAGTTATTTCTGTAACTCGCAGGTCCGCACTTAGACGAGTCGGAGGAACAACAGTTACCCAGTCAGTTCCCAGAAGATATACTTTTTTATGCAAACTTTTGCTTGTTATAAATTGGCATGTATATATATGTAAATAAGTATATACTGTGTTCTAGTAGTTTTAAGCACTCGGTGTAACAGATGTTATGTAATTAAATAAGTTAACATCTAGATTATATATATATATGTGTGTGTGTGTGTGTGTATATATATATATATATATATTACTACCTCTAGTTTTTTTCATTTCTTTACGTTTCCTATTTTGGTAAATTTTTTTAAATTCTTTACGTTTCCATTTATAGTAAGTTTTGTAATTGTTTATTATTTCTTTATTTGTATTGGTGAAAAAGTAAGGATTAGTAATTGTTTATTACTACCTCCAATTTTTTCATTTCTTTACACCCTAAAAACACAAATACCAATAAATCACCAATACCAATACACTATAATAATAAATAATTACTAATCCTTTACAAACCTTACTTTTTCACCAATACCAATAAAAAAATAATACTAAACAATTACAAAACTTACTATAAATGGAAATGTAAACAACCCAAAAACTTTGCCAAAAGAGGAAATGTAAAGAATCAAAAGAAATGGAGGTAGTACTACATTTCCCTTCCTATTTTTTTTAGCTAACAAAAATATTCTTGTATTTCAATTCCGTTTAGCAAAAATATACTTCTATTTATTTTTTCTGTTAAAATAACAGTAAATGGACCAAAATATAATTTTTAAGGGCCCTTTTGAAAAAAAACTGAAGAAATAAAGGAATGATTTATAATTTAAACCTTTCTACAACCTCTTACTTCCCGCAGGAAACCCTAGCCGCTGCGCCTCCTTGTTCTGTCGCCATTTCTGGCTGCCATCCACCACCGCTCATCCTTACCTTTCCCCTTCTCAGTTCATTCACCTTTGGCTTTCGTTTTGAGAGAGAGAAGATCAAAAACAGAAAATCGAAAGGGAAAGATACAAATCTCTGCGTTCCAAGTTTTTTGTTTCTTTTTGATTTTCATTTTTGGTTATGAAATTGATTGTCATGACAATTTGAGATTTCGTTTCTAAAATCAATTTTCATTGTATCTTGAGATTTCTTTTCTGAAATCAATTTTTTGTTTTTGGTTCAGTTTAGATCAAATCCATTTGAAAAGTATTATAGAAGGAATTGTGATTGAAGTTCACGAAACCATAATTGTAACCAACCTTAAATGATATGGTGGCTATGTTGCACCTCTACCAGAAAGCTTCTTTCTCCGGTGCTCCACCACCTGCCAGGGCTTCCTGTGGTCTAGCAGCTGTGCAGGGAGGCACGGCGGGTGGGGCTTCCTGTGGGAAGTCAGAGGTTGAAGAAAGGTTTAAATTACAAACGAGTCCTTCATTTCTTGCGTTTTCAAAAGGATTCGTAAAATTACATTTTGGTTATTCTACCGTTATTTTAACAGAAAAAATAGATAAAAGGTATTTTTTTTAAACGAAATTGAAACAGAAGGATATTTTTGTCCGCTAAAAAAGAAGGTAGGAAAATGTAGAATATGGTAAAACCTAAGGAAGTTTTTATAAATATCCCTATTTTATAAATAGTTTTTATTTAATTGTGTTCTTTAATTGTATCCATAATTAATTATGGAGAGAAATAATAGAGATAACGGATAAAGATTATAAGACTGGAAAGCATGGAGGCTTTTAGAAGCTGCGTTTCAAGGAGAACCAAGAAGATCTAGCCGTTGAAACGTGAATTAATGGCTAGTCTCTAGATATTTGCCACGTGGACATAGGAGGATGGCTGATGAAGGCTGACGCATAAATGAAACGTAGCGTTTTGGTGCTCAACTTTACTTAGTAAATGACTAAGTGATACGACGTCGCCTCGATAATCTTCTTTCGCCGTGAAAACAGTGTGATGAATAGAACATTGCTGAGAAGAAGAAGATGATTTGGAGCTGACCTGGACATAGCCCATGTGATTCGTAGTT
This sequence comes from Croton laevigatus, assembly GCA_949640765.1. Classification (NCBI taxonomy): domain Eukaryota; kingdom Viridiplantae; phylum Streptophyta; class Magnoliopsida; order Malpighiales; family Euphorbiaceae; genus Croton; species Croton laevigatus. The sequence goes on along the minus strand of CATIWJ010147521.1, from coordinate 2,421 downwards.
ACAGGCACATTAGGCAACTAGAAGCAGCAAATAGTTAACGATTTCACATCTTACAATGGTGTTTTCACACGGCTACATCAACAAGCATATTTACTTCCAACCTAAAATATTTATTGAATCTTATCAGTGATTTCGTCCCCAGTGGATTGTATCTTCTTGATAAAAAAACGATAGAGATAAGATCCAATTCCTATTAATTAGAACTGTATAATTTTGACTTCCCATATTTATATATATCTATATCTATTTACAACATTCATTAATATTACATGTTGTTTTTCCATATTTTAATTTGCTGACATGTTCGCGCTTATGCTTTCTAGAAACTAGTCACGTTATTCACGAAGATGAAACCTCTCAAAACAATTACTTGATTGAATATGTGTTGAATGGTAAATACTTGGATAGGGCGTCAATGTTCATGCTTCATATTGGCCTGATTAAGAGATAAATTTGGAGAAATTGTTTACAGGTTGTTGACGCTGTTGTGATTTTGTTAATTAGACTATTAGGTCCTCAAATTTGAAAAATAAATTTAATGCTACCTCCGCTTTCATAAGATGTTTACATTTCCGTTTTTGGGTGTTTTTTTGAGTTATTTATATTTTCATTTATAGTAAGTTTTGTAATTATTTATTATTATTATTTTATTGGTATTGGTGAAAAATTAAGTTTTTTAAAGGGTTAGTAATTGTTTATTATTATTTATGTATTGGTATTGATGAAAAGTGGGTTTGTATTGATATTAGTGAAATAGTGAATATAAAGATATGAGAAAACGGAGATAGTAGTCACCAACGTTTCGTGCCATTAACTCTTGTTGGTACTGCATGCAAGCTTAAGTGTAATTAATTAAGTTGGAGATTTATTTGTGTGTTTGGACCAAACAAAAGGTAAATTACCACCAGCAACACCATGCCAACTATATTTTTCCTGTATTAAAAATGAATAATAACAAAAAAATTAATTTATTGTTGCAAAAAAAATAAGACCAGCAATTTAAGAATCTAATATTATATATTAAAAATATATGGACCTAAGCCCCAAGGCGCAAGTGAGCTGGTAATGGACTTCCCTGACTTAATTGAAGTTATGAATTCAAACCCTCTCATATACGTAGCCGTTCAAAACTTGGCTGGATGTGGCTATGGCTAAAAGGTGCCGCTCATAGTTAGGACCACCTATGACACCTCGTGGTAAGGGTGAGCATTCGAGCATATCGGGTATTTTTTGCCCGAACCTTACCTGAATGAGCATATTTGTGGTTTTTTTCTTTACCCGTTTTGCCCGAATGTACTCGAATTGCATCAACTTCAACATAATTGCATAATCATAAGAGCGACAGTAATCATTTGTCTAGAGATGAAGAATTAGCCAAAATGAAAGAATAGCAAAAGGCTGGAATTTTGTTCATAATCAAGGTAGAAAATTATCTTGGCTCCCATATTATACGTCTTTCTGATCTGATAATGCAGAAGAAACTCCAAAATCAGCTCCTGGCAGCATAAATTTCGAAGGTTATATTTATGATTTTATTGTTTTAAAAAACTTAAAACTTTTTCATTAAAATTCTGCACTACTAATCTAATGATCAAATAAAATTGGGTGTGAAAATTTGTAGATAGGAAGGAAGCTTTAGTGAATATTGGTACAAAAAGAAAATTTGTAGATACGAAAGAAGCTTTAGTGAATATTGGTACAAAAAATAAAGATATAGAAAATAAGGGGTAGCACCAAATTCTTTTCTCTTCTCTAGATTATTATTTCCTTTTAGAAGTAGCGCCCAAATGTTTTCTCTTGTCCAGATTATTATTTTCTCTTACAGTTACAGTTCGTCAAAGGTTTAGTTACAAAAAAGATTTTCTTAAAAAAGAAAAAATAAAGTTGTGGACCTTAGTTCATTGATATTGCGATTTGGTTGGATTGGTCGTAACAGAGGCGAACCCAGCCTCCTGATTTTTGTGGGACCAACTAATTAAAACAAAGACTTTATCTATTTGAAGGTATAGGAAAACTACAAACGACATATAATTTATGGTGGACCCTGCTAAATTTTTACACAGAAAAAACAGAAAAAAAAAAAATTGGTGGGGCCTGTGCACACCATGCCCCCATGTGTGTCCGTCCACAACCTCGTACAGAGTCCTAATATTTAAAGCAGTGGACCTTAGTTCATTAATTTTGCAATTTAGCTGCAAAAAAAAAAAAAAAAAAATTATTTAATAAGGAAAAATAAAGTTGTGAAAAAGATCAATTTGTTTGATAACCAATTCACCACGTTTTTTTTTCATGATTTCACTAAACGCAAACATGCTAAGCTTCTGACTCATGATGCTTACCCATGCTGTTTTTCATCAGCAATCTATTATCCATGAGGCTGACGGCACAAATGAAACGAAGCAGTTTGGTGTTGAGCTTTAT
>CATIWJ010147506.1:0-12058 GCA_949640765.1 Croton laevigatus | reverse complement strand
TTCAATTATATATAAAATTTTTTATTAACATATATCTATTTTCTTAGAAATTGATAACACTAATTTTTATTACAAAAGTACGAAAAACACAAATAAAAAAGGTACTACAAAACAACAAAAGTTTTACGTGCTATCTTGAACAAAAAGGTCTCCTAATTCAATCTCAGAGAATGGCTTTGCTAATGGATGCCATTTAGCCACTAGCTTTGAAGAAACTTGTCCCATAGTTGGCCGTGATTGCGGATTCTCATTCAGACAAGCAAATGCAAGTTTGGAAATGAAGATCAAACCTTCTACTTCTCTAGTATGAGGACTTGGTGGACGTTGGTCTATTACATCTTTTAATAGTATTTGCTGGCTAGTTGCTGAAGATGATGAAATGGAGGAAATGAGATTGCCCGGATGCATTCCAATAATGATTTCCAATGTCACTGAGCCAAAACTATAGACATCGCATTTTTCATTCACGGCCATTGTGTAAGCTAGCTCTACAAAAAAGGTCAATTACCATTATTCTTAAGCTATTAACATTAATTAAGTGTTGTTTTAATAAAAGTAAATCAAAATAGATATGATGATGGTTACCTGGAGCTGTGTAACCAATTGTTCCTGCAAAAGAGGTCCAATTTGACGTGTCAGGCATCAAAAGTCTTACTGTACCAAAATCCGAGACATAAGCTTCAAACTCTGAATCCAATAAAACATTATTACTCGAAATGTCCCGATGAATTATTGGTGGGGAGCAATCATGATGCATATAAGATAATGCATTAGCTATTCCCTTGATAATATGCAGCCTCTTGCTCCAAGTTAACCCGATCACTTGTTCTCTGTCATCTAATACCTTCCTTAAACTTCCTCTTTCTATGAACTCATATATGAGAAATGAGAGTCTGGCATGTGAACAAAACCCATATAACTTCACAATGTTCCGGTGACGAATATTTGTTAGCGTAGTAATCTCACTTTCAAATGCCTTTAAATTTGTCATCTCCCCATTTCGGGATTAGTCATGGATTTTCTTCACAGCAACCACTCGACCTGTTGGTAACACTGCTTTGTAAACAATTCCATACCCACCTATGCCAATGCAATACTTGGAGTCAAAATCTTCTGTAGCCTCAATAATGTTCTCATATTGTATATCTTGATCATGGCCCCAAATTGCAAACGCATCTCCTTGACCACTGAGCTTGGCTTTTCCCATTACAGTTCCTCGATGGAGGATGAATAAACATCCTACTAAGCCAAATGATAGAAACAAACAACCGAACAAAATTGGAAGAACAATAAGATAGACTATCTTTTTGTTCTTTTTCGCCCTATTTTGGTTGCATGCGTTTAAGTTGGTGTTGTTACCACACAAATCTTTGTTGTTTCTCAATGCTTCAAATGTAGCTTCATGAAAAGCTTTGGTGTTTGGGATTGGGCCCTCCAATTTATTATAGGAGATGTCCACATCTGTCAAGGCTTTTAAATAATCAAAAGCAGTTGGAATAGCACCGGACAATAAATTATTTGAGAGGTTCAAATTCTCCAAGCTTTGCAACTGTCCAAAAGATTGGGGTATCCCTTCTACTAGTGAATTATAACTGAGATCAAGGCTTTCTAGCAATCTTAAATTTCCAACCTCTGAAGGAATGATACCTGATATTTTATTTTTGCTGAGATTCAAGAACCACAATCTTGAGCATTCACCAAGTTGTTTGGGAATTGATCCACTCAGATTGTTTGCTGCCAAGTTGAGAAGCTCAAGAGCACCTAACATTCCGATTTCCGCTGGAATGTCACCAAAAAGATTGTTGTTGTTGATAAAAAGTTCAAACAATTGTAACTTTCCCAATTCCCTTGGAATTTTCCCTCCCAGATGATTGGATGACAGATCAACGCGATGCAATTTGGTTGCCTTACTGAGTTCAGATGGAATAGTGCCGGAGATACTATTTTTAGAGACTCTCAAAGTTGATAGATTATGAAAATCTTCCCACTTCCAAGAAAGATCACCGTAGAATTTGTTATCACTTAGACTTAAGTAGTACAAGTGCGGATATGTCCCTGTCCCAAAATCTTGAGAAATATTTCCTTTAAGTTGGTTCCCCTCAAGATGAAGTCTTATTAAGGTGCTACAATTTCTCAAGCTCCTTGGGGCAAAACCAGTAAAATTATTATTTCTTGCAGAAAAATACCAAAGCTGTCCACTGTGGCATATGCCATCTGGAATAGGTCCAAAAAGATGGTTATTAAACAGAAGAATATTTGTTACTTTTGTCAAGTTCCCTATAGAAGTTGGGATTGCACCGGTGAGATGATTATTTGCCAACTCCAAATCAACAATGGACCTCAACATTCCAACTTCCAGTGGGATGGAGCCAGAAAGTTGGTTAGTAAAGAGGTGAAGCTCTGATACTTCTGTCAAGTTTTTTATGGAAGTTGGAATTGCACCGGTGAGATGATTATCTCCCAAGTGCAAATTAACAATAGACCTCAACATTCCAACTTCTTGTGGTATGGAGCCAGAAAGTTGGTTGGAGCCAAGGTAAAGTTCTGATAACTTTGTCAAGTTTCCAATAAAGGTAGGGATTGAACCAGAAAGTTGGTTGGAGCCAAGATAAAGTATTGATAACTCTGTCAAGTATCCAATAGAGGTAGGGATTGAACCAGAAAGTTGGTTGAAGGCAATATAAAGTATTGATAACTCTGTCAAGTTTCCAATAGAGGTAGGGATTGAACCAGAGAGATTATTATGTGACAATCTAAGATCAATGAGAAAAGATAAAGTCTCAAGTTTTTGAGGAATGGGACCAGAGAGTTGGTTTTGATGAAGATAAAGAATTGATAGGTTTGTCAAGTTTGTTATAGAAGCAGGGATAGAACCAGAAAGAAGATTGTTGGACAAATAAAGGAAGTAATGGATCTCAAGTTTGTTATAGAAGCAGGGATAGAACCAGAAAGAAGATTGTTGGACAAATCAAGGAAAGTGATGGATCTCAAGTTTGTTATAGAAATAGGGATAGAACTAGAAAGAAGATTGCCGTACAAATCAAGGTAAGTGATGGATCTCAAGTTTCCAACTTCATGATGAATGGAACCAGAGATACTATTGAAGGATAGATCAAGGACTCTAAGTTTGGAAAGATTACCAATATGTGCGGGGATGGTTCCCTGGAGTAAGTTGTTGGTAAGGTTAAGGTAAACAAGATTGGGAAGCATAATAAAGTTGAGATTTTCAAGTGTGCCTTTCAAACCAGAATCTGAAATCCTTATGGCAGAAACAGATTTATCTTTACGGCAGTGAATACCGAACCAAGAACAAGGAGTAGAATTGGAAGCAGACCAAGAAGACAGGACAAATTGGCTATGATTATCAAGACTAGCCTTCCATGTTAGAAGTGCATCAATCTCAGATTGAACAGCAGCAGCAGTGGAAGCAAAAGAAAATATAAGAATAATAATAGTAAGGGAGCAAAAGGAAGAAGACATCACTAAATTATAAGGGAGGTTTGTTTGGGTTTTATAATTGATGATTTTGAGATTGAAATGATAATAAGGTATTTATAGAACTGAGAATAAGATAAAATTTGTTATTTAAGAAAAATAATTCATTCCTGCTTTTAATTATTAAATATACCTTTGCAATCAAATAATTTAAAAAAATAATAATAAAGACTAAAGAGCATAAAAAACATAAAATCAAATATTATTCTAAATATTATGTTAAAAAAATACTATTCTAAATATAAATAGATTAACACGTAAACACGGGGTGGTCAATTTTTGTATGTAAAATAAAAAAAATTGTTTACTTAATTAATGTAATTATCTTATTATCTGTCACACTTTCACCATCGCACAGTCTGTCTTTTTCCTCTTGCTTTCGCTCTCCTGCTGATCGCTGTCTGATCAAATTCAAACCAAAAATAGAAAAAAGCTATTTCTCTTTCTCCGGTGGTTACTTTATCTGCTTCTGTGCTCTGCTTTGTTCTGCCTTCACAATTTGAAATCCTTACACTCCTCTTGTAACTTTTTCTTTTTTCCCTTTGTTTCTTACAAATCTGCAGCTACAGCTGAATTTATTGCAAATTACAATGGAAAACGAAATAGTGTCAGAAAAGTAGTTAGTCTTGCAAATTACAAAAACTTTTAAATTGCAATCCTTAATTAAAAAGTTGGATTATCAAATTAGAAAAATTCGAAATTGGAAATAAATTTTGATATTATTAATAGATATTGCAATCATTAGTCAAATTTCGCACTTTTTAAATGAATAGATTAAGACAGTACTAAAATTGTTAAAAGAAGGAATTAAAATTTGTAATTCAGTTAAAATTTGTCCATTCCTTTGCCAACTATTAGGACTTCACCTTGTTGATAAATAAATTTAATATTTTTTAATTATTTTGCATTATTTGACATTACATCTTTTGAAATTGGAGTGGGACTAGAATAATAAATTTTAGAAAATTTTTTGTAGTATAGAAAATGTTAGAAAATGGATGTGGAAATACAAAATACATTTTTTGCCACAGCTGGCATACATGTATCGCAATAATTATTATTATAGAAATATTAATGGAAATTAAATTAAATTTCTTAGCTATTGGAGTAAATATTAATCAAAGAATTGTTGTTATGTTTAGAGGGTATTGCTTACTGGGTCTACCACGACAAAATAACTTTATAATATGAATTAATATATGTGAGACTCGAAATGGTAGGAGACTTTTTTTATTGAAAATAAATTATTGGAGACTTAACACTTTAATATGTTCTAAGATTTTTATTAAATTTTGAAAAAAAAAAAAAGATTTTTATTAATGAATCTAAATATTGGATATGAATCCATTAAAAAACGAAATTGAAAATAATTGCAATGGTGGTAAGTAGGGGTGTTCAAATGAAAACGGTTAAATGTGAAATTTACGAATTTCACGAATTTTACGAAATTTTTAACGTTAAAACATTTTGTTAATCGTTAAATCGTAAGAGATTTTTTTTAATTCGTTAAATTGTGAAATTCACGTTAGAATAAAATTTTTTAACGCTTTAACGAATTTCACGTTTAATAAACTAAACCTAGCTGACTCAGCCTCATTTTCATCTCTTTCTTATTACTTTTATGTCTCTTTTCTTTATCTTTTTTCGTTTTCTCTTCATTTCGCATTGGTTCATAGTTTTGGCTTATATATGTGAACTCTTACCATAGACAAATATTAATCTTTTTGCAGCCTTGTCGATAATGGTTCTATGTTTAGTTAAATTTCATTGTATTGTAATTGGAAAAATAGTATATTTACTATATGTTTGGTTAAATTTAACTATCTGATTTCATTAAAAATGTTAAATTCCATTAAAAACGTTAAATTCGTTAAATTAGAAAATTATTCGTTAAATTCGGATAATTGGAGAATTCGTAAGAATTATTTAATTCATTAAAACATCCGGAAAAAAAAAATTTTATTTTTTTTATTTGGTGAAAATTTTTGAAAAATTTTTCACGTTTTAACGAATGAACACCCCAGTGGTAAGCACATTGAAAGTTGAAACTAGAAAAAATCAATAGGATTCAAAAAGATAGGGAAATGTTAGGAGTCTATTTAGTTCCAACTTTTATAAAAAAAAAAGATTTATTTGGTTTGTCTGCAGTGTATACGGAAATTTCCACTTATTATGCTTTCTTTTTTTTCGGGGAAACTTATTTTGCTATTATTGTTTGGAAAATTTTCAAAATCGTATTTTATTTTATTAAACTATTATGCTTTTTTTTCCAAACTTATTAAGCTATTATTGTTTGGAAAAATTTCAAATTTCCAAATAATAATATATTCTTTTGTTTTTATATTTTAATTTTTATTGTACTAATTTATCATTTTGTTAAAATAATGTTCTATTTCCCGTCAATTCTCAGACTAATTATATAATCAACTTACTAATTTTATGAATTATTATTATTCTAGAAAAGATTTGTAATTTTTTGGGTATGTTACAAATTTATTGCCAAAATCGTTTTGTATTCTTTTGACATAAAAGTTGCTAAAAATCAAATTTACGACTTAAAAATGAAAAAAATAGCGAATATAAATTAGTCTAACAGAATAAGAATATAGGGATAAACAAATTTATTTTTAAAATTTAAGGAGACAAAATAATATATTTTATCAAACTTCATGGGCAATGTTGTAATATTTTATTTTATTATTATTTGATTATCTTATTCATTAATTTAAGTTATAATTTTGGACCAACCATATCATAAAATCAAATTGCCTCATTTACAAATTACAAGAGAAAAAGGGAACTGATCTCGGCTAGCTCCTAGTGTTTTTTTTTTTAATTGTCTAATTATGATTTATAATATAGTGGTTCTTTAATTTATTTTATTTGAATTAGCAAATTTTTACTTTTTTAATTTGACCATTAATTTTTTAGAAAAAATATATTTCATCAATTCAATTTTATATATTTTTTTCCCGTAAATATAGTCATGGCAATACTATTCTATTTTCCATTATTAAAATTAGACTATGCATAATAACTTCTACTAATGAAATTTGAATTTTTCCCCGAAAATGATATGTACTATAATTTGTTGCCATAAAACCAACCGGTAAAAAGCTTCGAACGTTACTTTCTGCTATTGCTACTGACCACTTTTATACTCTTTTATACTTTTTTTATCTTTTTCAGCACTAGGACAAGAAATTTTGAACCCAACCACAGTGGGTAGAGGTGTGCATGCAGAACCCTAAATTGGAATGGAAGACTGTAGCAAACTAAAACTGGCAAAAAATTACTTACGTAGAAATTAAACAAAAAAATTATGGAGTGCAGTTTCAGTCTACTTTCTAATAAGAATTGAAATAGAACAGGAACCAAAACAAAAACTAGGCGTTTTAAATTTCAATTCAAATATTGTTATTTGGATTATTTAAGTTTAATAATAATAATAATAATTATTATTATTATTATTAAAAGACAATTTATTTTTTAATAAGTAATTAATAGAATTATAATATTTATTTGAGTAAAAAATTATAAGTTTTATCAAAATTAGAGTCACTAAACTCGTAATCAAAAAACCAAAAATCGAATTAGAATTGAATATGAATCAATGCTAATTCCATACTTTGGAGGAACTAGTCAATCGATTCCGTTCCAGTATCAATTCTTGCAACCCTATCAAAATCAGTTCCGGACACCCGTCTAGTAACTAAATATATTTACCACTAGCTTATATATATAGTTTAGTCTAATTAATCCAATTTTTTTTTTTATAAAAAAAATACAATAAAATTTCAGTGGGAGATATTTATTAAATGCTATTCCCCTTTTCTTGGCGGAAGAATTTATTTCTAATTTAACAAAAGACCCACATTTGCTGTGTTGTCATCTTGCTTTGATGTGAAGATTTCTTAATTTCTGAAGGAAAAAAAGAATGATTTTGACGTTAGACTTTCTGTTTAACATCTTGGCGGCCAGCCTTCAAGCTGTTCTTGTTTTTATTATAGCAACTCAAATTTACTTCCTTATCCACAAATATAAGTTTATTTTTACTTTCATATATTTGAAAAAAGAAAGACTATTATTTGCATAAATAACAATGAAATATTGACTGCTTTACCCTTAATATTTATATTTTAACGCTCTTTCTTCATTAATTGTAAGGTTAAAAATGAAAATTAGTAATTAATCTCTTTAAAATTCTCTAAAATCTCTAAAAATCGCAAGTAGATATATAAATTTAGGGACATGAAAGATAAAAAGTAGGTTATGTTCGTTGACTAAGGGGGTAAGTTAAAAAAAATAAAAAAAAAGTTAGAAGTTTGACCCATGTAAAAACAAAATTTAATGCCTTGCATAATGCAATACCTCATATATGATGTAAAATTTAAATTTAGAAAAAAGATTAACTTGGCATCAAATTACATGTGTCTTGCCAGGTTACTTAAGAGCTCAATACTTCTAAATATTATATTCTGGCATTGGATTTACGGTTACAAAATTAGATAAATATCAATTTCAAATTTCATCACATGATGTAAATGGCCAATATAATTCAAAATATTCTATTACAGCTCAAGTTTATGATGCATGATTTGCAAATTTGGAAAATAACAACGTGACACCTTACCAAAATTAACCAAAAAATACAAATTTTATAAGGTTGAGCATTGGCTATAAAAACCCATTAATAGAATTAATATGGGTTTATCAGCAATGAAGACAGTGCTTGTAATGTTTGGCTTGAATACACAAGCTGTTCAGCAGAATCAAGCAGGCACACCAATTGCTTATGATAGCAGAGACTCACTTCTTGTTGGTGTACTTCTGGTCTTCCATTTTTTGGCTAAAAAGTACCTATAATAATGGAGACGGAAATGTGTGTGTTTAGTTGGCTAATTGTGTGTTTTGTTCGTAATTAGCATGTAGGAGGTATCAAATCCTTGCTTAATGCTGTAAATTATGTTATATCTATCTCGTATCTGTGTTTTCAATACATAGCCAACTTATTGTATAAATAAAATCAGTCTTCATTTTGTTCTTGCATGGGTTGGTCGTTCCTAAGGCTGCGAATGAGCCGAGCTGCTCATGACTCCCTCGGTGCTTAACTCGCTAAATGCTCGTTTGTGTTCATTTGTTAGCTAAACGAGCCGAGCTCGAGCATGTTTCATGAACAAATGAGCTGTTTCAAGCATGATGCGAAATTCGCTAAATGCTCGTTTGTGTTCGTTTGTTAGCTAAACGAGCCGAGCTCGAGTATGTTTCATGAATAAACGAGTTGTTTCAAGAGTGATGCAGAATTGGAAGTGGAATTAGATTTCTTAGAGAAGTTGGACTGCAAGTCGACGTAAGGCTGTTGCGGCAATTTGCGGCCAATTTAGTTGTGTGCAGTTTTTGCAATTTTTTGGCCTAATCTCATCGGAAATGGGCCAACGATTAATTTCCATTGTTTGGACATCCAAATTAGCAATTTTCAGTTTTTGCTTTAGTTTTTAATTTTCGGATTTCTGTTTCCCTTTAAGTTTCAGATTAGGGTTTTTCATTTTTTTGCTATATAGAAGTAACTTTGAGACTTTTGAAGGCAGTTTTTGATGAGTTTAATGCTAATATGATTTTCTCCCATAATTCTATTTTGGATGCCTAAATTCTAGTTTTCTCTTGAATCAATAGATTTTAGAAGATATAGACTGGAATTGATCATTGATTAATCAACAATTCATAGGTTTATCTTGTTCTTGTTACTTCCGCTATGTCAAAGAGTTGATCCCCTCTCTCCTTCTGTCTAACTGCCACTCCCCTCATTCCCTCTCTCTGACTGTGCCTTTCTCCCTTCTCTCACCGATCATCGATTTCACTTCCATGGCCGCCACCCATACCACAGGTCCATTTGTTCATTTTAAAGGCATCTAAACAGAAGGTGGCGACCCAAAGCGACCCACAGGATCTCAACCTTCACCACTGGACTCACACGAAGCCAGCGCCACCATCCACCTTTGCTCACCCATGGCAAGTCAACCTTTCCGTTCACCACCAACATTTCAAACTCTATCTGCCTGAAAACCATTGCCAACTACTTCACTGTACCCATTCTTCCGACTCTCAACTCCAATTGAAAACCACTGTTCTGTGGGGAAATTTCTTGTTGCTTTTACATTTGATGTTACAGTTGTTGGAAGGCTAAAAATATGAAGTTTGAAATCTTGATTATTAATTTGCTTTATTACAATTTCAAGTTTTCAATTTAAACTGATATGTGATAGAAATCTGTTTTTTGTTTAAGAAAAAGATTGTTGCTTTTGCCAACTTTTACGATTTTGTTTGCAAATGGTCTAGTGGGTGGCAGCCATGAAAGAGAAGAAGAAAGAAAAGAAGAAGAAGGGGCGGTAGGTCTTTTCTGTTGTGAAAATCTAGCATTATCGAGCTCACAAGCTAAGATCAAGCGGCTCGAAACTTTAAAGAGCCGAGCTCGAGCTCAAGCTCGCTCGTTTAACAAATGAGCTAAGCTCGAGCTCGTTCGTCTAACAAACGAGTTAAGTTGGAGCTCAAACTCGAGCTCGTCAAATAAACGAGCCTATCTTGAGTAAGCAAGTGTTCGGCTCGGCTCGGCTCAGCACGTTTGCAGCCCTAATCGTCCCTAATATGTGATTGGTGATGGATGTGTTTATTCATATTGTGAATCAGTTGTTCTAGCTTTATTTTCTTCTATTTTTGATGTTTTGGAGTCTGGTGTGATTTTAGATGATTATCGTTCTTTGTTTTCACAATGGTCAAATGTCACAGTGATTAATAGGCGAGCTAACATACTCATATTCTTGCAAGAGCATGGTTGTATTTTGAAAAATTCGATTCATTTAATTAGGAGATAGGAATAGATACAGAACAAAAATTGAAATCCAACTGTACTTTATAAAAATTTATTTCATTTAATCTTTCCAATAATGCCACCCTTGGAGATAGGAATAGATACCAAACAAAAATTGAAATCCAACTGTATTTTATAAAAATTTATTTCATTTGATCTTGTCAATAATGCCACCATTGGAGATAGGAATAGATACCCAACAAGAATTGAAATCCAACTGTATTTTATAAAAAATTTATTTCATTTAATAATGCCACCCTTTACAATAGTCAAATTATTTGAAAACACTCTTCAACATAAATATTTTCTAAAAGAAAATTCAAGTTATTCTTTAAGTAAATATAAATGGTTGAAGTATTTGGTGTTTGCCACGTTCATGTGCAAAGATTGGATTTCGAGTACATCAATTCGATTCTTGTAGTAATAATTCCTCTGAACGTCTCAAAGCTATTGATTTGTTCATAACATTTAGGCACTCATTTGGAATCCTCCGCCGCTAGTCTGTCGAGCACAATTCTCTTCTATCAAATCTTTTTGTTGACAATAGTCTCGTTTCAATAAATAGTTTCGCTTCCTCTAATCATTTTGTTTAGCAGAATTTACTCTTTCAATGGTTTGTATGTTCACTTTTTCTAGTTACTATTAGAAAATTTTTCCCAATGTTCCAACCGAACTCACACTCTACCACATGATCAAATATTTGATTTTAGACCTTAAAATTTCGCTGGTCATTTCGCAATCCAAAATGAAATTTCATAGTCCAGATGATATAAAATTACAGATTAACATAAACCACTATGTAAAATCATAAGAAAAATTTCACCAAAAACAAGAATTAAATGCATCAAAATGATTTACCACTTCACATATCCAAAACATTTTATCGCATATCATTGCGTTCAACATGCTTCCCACATTGAAGTGAAAATGCAATGGCAATTCAAAGAAAACATATCCCAATGCCAATTCATATCATTCGACACTCGTTATTTCAGCTTTTAGCAACATCATCTGATAAATGTAAAAATCATTCTCTAAACCAGTTTCAATATTTAATGAAACAGCCGGATAAAAGAAAGGTGAAAATTCATGTATCATCTCAAACATAAAAATCAATCAGTGTAGTTGAGGATATATGAAAAGCAGCCGTAAACTAAATCAAAAATACTATTTGCAAAATAGATCACATAAAATCATAATCAATCTCGTAGGGTTGAACCACCAAATCTTCATCTGGTTTATCAATATGGAGCTGTTTCTTCTTGCCACCTGCAAGAGTGATTGAGAATACAAACTAGTTAATTGGACATTCCCATAATACTATCACAAAGAACCTTTTTCACTAAATGTTTATGCTAGGGAAGTGAGAAGCTGAAGACCATGAACACAATCCAGTATCAACCAACCAAATTCAAGACAATTCTAGCTTTTATGAAGGAATAACTACTGTTTAAAACTCAAATTTTAAGTGAATTCACTTTTGAAAATCATATAAGAGGATTCAGTATTTGTTTTTGTCCGAACAAAAAGTACTGCTTTTGACTTTGTAAACAAACGTGAAAGGTGAAAAGCAGTTAACTCATTGTCAATAAAATTAAACTTCCTAAAATTACCACTAATTCTCTCTAAAACTAAAACTAAAAAATAAAACAAATCATGTTTTTTCAAAATACAGAACCAAAGAAATTCCTACCTAAA
>CATIWJ010147419.1:0-14361 GCA_949640765.1 Croton laevigatus | reverse complement strand
TAGAAAGCCTTCTTGACAATGTCTACATTTAATGTTGTATAGTAATTGGTCAAAAATTAAATTTTAATTCTAAGAAAGAAGAAAAAAATAAAATAGAAAGTGTTGCATTGGAGATGAAAATTTTAAAGTGGGTGTGTGTTCATAGACATTTGTGCACATTTCTTCTCACACTTTCTATTATGTATGACACATAAGCTAATAGAAAGTGTTGCATTGGAGATGCTAATAATCTCTCTATGATTTTTTTATTAAATTAAACTCTTTATAGAGTAAATGTTCAACAATCACTTTTGCAGGTAGTTGCAGTTAGTATGGAACAATAACGGCACGTTAGCTGATGTATCGTAACCAACCAATAAAATTAAAATATGTAGCATTAATTTGAATTATTTTTTAAAAAAAATAATAAAATACTGTATTAAATAAAGATGATTTGTGTGTCAATTTAATCCAGCATTTATTTTTTTAGAAGTAATTTAAATTAATATCACTAATTTTAATATTATTGCTTTATAATTATTCCTTAAAATTGTACGGAATTTCCCCTATTTATACCCTCTCACACCAGACTACACCTCACATCAACTAATTTTCTTTCTTCTAAGGAAAAAGATGTTTAACTTTTCTCTCTATTTTGGTAAAAAATTTTACGCTGTTTGTAGTAGTTGTAGAAGTATGTTTCTAATGGCATGCTCTAGCTTCAGGCCCATTTTTCATAGAATGAATCCATTTTGGATTCAATTATGTTATTTTGTGTCTCTTTCCTTTCTGGGTTTTGGGTTCCTAAAGGCTTCGAAGCCAAGAGTCCCTTCTTCTCCCAGAAATTTGGATACGTTCTTCACTTCTGTTTCTGCTGTTACAGTGTCAAGCATGTCTACTGTTGAAATGGAGGTTTTCTCCAACACTCAACTCATTATTTTAACCGTTTTAATGTTTACAGGTGGAGAAGTTTTCACTTCTATGTTGGGTCTTCTTTTTAGAACATTTGGAACCAAAAAGCTGCCTAGAAATAATACGAACAATGATGGGATAAATTTAGCAGATTGTCAAACTTGTAGAATTGGGTATGATCAAGAAATGGGTATGGCAATTACAAATCCTGCAACCCAACAAAATATCTCTGAAATCGATTCTGTTGATAGTAAATTGTTAGAGTACAATTCAATTAGATTTTTAGGATTTGTAGTTTTGGGTTATCTTTTATTTTTTCATGCTGTAGGAGTTCTATTAGTTTTGGTTTACGTAGCCTTTGTTTCAAGTGCAAGAGATGTTCTTCAAGCCAAAGGACTAAACATTGGTACATTTTCATTTTTCACCATAGTTTCAACATTTACAAATTGTGGGTTCATACCCACAAATGAGAATATGGTTGTTTTTAGCAAGAATTCAGGTTTACTTCTAATTTTAATCCCTCAAATACTTTTAGGAAACACATTATTTCCTTCTTGCTTGAGACTTTCTGTTTGGTTGTTGGGAAAATTTTTGAAGAAACAAGATTTCTCCAACTACTTATTGAGAAGTAGTGGGCAGAAAATTGGATACCATCATTGGTTACCAAGCTTGCATTGCTCACTTCTAGTGGCTACTGTTTTTGGGTTTGTAGTGGTTCAGTTTATTTTGTTTTGTGCATTGGAATGGAATTCAGATGTATTGGGAGGGATGAATTTTTTCCAGAAAACAGTGGGAGTTTTGTTTGAAGTAACAAATTCCAGACATACAGGTGAAACTATTTTGGATCTCTCAGTTCTCTCTCCAGCCATACTTCTGCTATTCATCTTCATGATGTTAGTTTTCTTTTCTCCCTCTTCCTCTCCTCTCTCTTTCTTTCTAATTTCTTATTATTATTCTTTTTAATTTATTTGACTTTTGGTTGAAATTTTAAAAATTTTTAAAATTATTTGTACTAGGATATTAAAAAAAAATTTATTGAGTTTAGGTTAAAAAATAACTTTTTCCTTTTTGTTTTTATAAATCGAATTGAACGGAGTAATGTCAGAATTATTATATAATAAATAAGCATCTATAGTGTTAAAATCATATTGGAGATGCTAGTAATTTATTTTAAAGAAAATCTACTATAGACTAATATTTTTTTTTTAATAGAGTAGACCACTAACAGATCGGATCGGATAATATTATAGGTTATACAGTGGTTCTCTTTTATGCACCAAATAAGTGTTAACAATATGATAAGTATGAATCGAGCTCAAGACCTCCATCTTACAAACTTCATGATAAGTACGATAACCAACATGTCACACCTTAGTTGGCGTGGACCAATTTTTTTTAACCATCCAAACAGAATTCTAACATTATTAATATTTGGTAATAGACTTAATTTCATGAGACCATTCACAAAAACAATGGAACCGGTAATAATTAGTATAACAGAATTTCAGTATGTTTTACAGAAAAATAAAAGAAATAGTTAAATGGTATTATAAATCGAAAATTAATTGGTATAAACACTTATTTTTTTTTTAAGAAAAGGTATAAACAATTTTTTTTTTCAATAAGAATAAACGGATGGTTGCTTTTCATTAGTGATGAATAAAATATATCCCCCTAAAAATATTAAACTATAATTTTGCTAAAATTAAGAAATTAATTCATTTTATTTTGATTGCTTGAAATAATACTTTTGAATAAACTTTTGTGAAAGCATAAAATATCAAATTTTTTAGTTTTATTTAGATTCTAGAAGTTAAAACAGTACTATGAATAGTCAACTCTTAACATTTAATGTTTATTATTTTATGAAAATAATTCAAGCAATCAACTATATTAAACGGTATTAAACGTTAATAATGCCCATTATATAGTTTAATAAAAAATTAATTATTGAAGATAAAAAATTAAAATGTGGGAGTTGTGAGCATCTCTTATATATTCTATATCATTGTGTCAAAAAAATATATATCATAATGTTTTGAACATTAAAATAATGAAATGATTCACCTGCCTACCCCACACACCATTTTCTGGGGCGATACCCACTTTCTATATGATGCATATATGCATTATTATGTGTGGCCAAATGATTATCAGTAACAAAATATTTATATTCTATCTTTTATCTGATAAATATTTAATTCAACCCATATGATTCATTAATTGCAATTAGACTAGTAGTACAGGGTTAGAAAACGTAAATAAATGTTCCTTTATCAACTTTAAGAGCAATTCTTGGTGACTCGCGTATCTAATTTTTTATTTTTTTTTATTTTTTTTTTACTTGCACTGTATATTATTTATACTGAATCCCTAGATTAATTTCAGTAAGTTGCGGTTCATAGAATTCGATTCTGTATTATAAATTTCAACTGACTATCGAATTCTATGAACCACAACCCACTGAAATTAATTTTGGAGTTTAGTGTAAACAATCAACAGTGCGAGTAAAAAAATGAAATAAAATAAAAATTGACATTCTCACGCGCGAAACACGAGTCAAAAGGAATTATCCTAACTTTAAAAAGTGACATTTTTGGGATGAATATAAAATTGAAATTTCAAACTTAATTTTCCAAATTATTTGGAAGTAGTAGTTGATAAATTTCTATTAGAATTGCTACTTAATATTTTGAGTTGTCAGCAGTAATAAATAACTTCATTATTGGACTCAATAATTGCTTTAATTAGTCACATATTAGACTATTTTTATTTTATTTTTACAATAAATTATGCATTTGGATTTCGATGCATAGGCCTGCAGTTTGTGTTATTTGTAGTTTTATTACTATTATTTGACTTCAATAATGCAAACTTTTTTTATTTCAGTGAGTTATTTATAATAGTGCAAACTAATTAGATTGAATTGATAATCGTCAGTACTAAAATTTTAAATTAGTATTATACTAATCTTTAATCTACTATAATGTTTACTACTTTATATATTAGCAATGAATTGAAATTAGTATATTATACTATGAATTGAAAGAAATCCACGTGGTGGAGTTATGAGGTATAATAGTGTAATTTCCTTTGAATATACTCGTCATGAGCGGCTGCGTTTGAAACAAAATAAATAAATTAATCAATTCGTAGTTTCTGAATTTTATAAAACACTAGTAGTATAATTTGTTTAGTCTTAATTATTTGGTAATATGTTTTACTTAATTTTGCAGGTACCTTCCTCCATATACGTCTTTCATTCCCGCAAGTGATAATCCAAAAACATATGAAGATGGTTCGAAGAAGAGACCAAAGCTTCTGGAGAATTTAATGTTCTCACAGTTAACGTATTTGGTGATCTTTAGCATCCTCATTTGTATTACAGAAAGGAAAATGATGAAAGAAGATCCTCTTAATTTCAACGCATTGAATATTGTGTTAGAAGTCGTGAGGTAAACAGTAATTTCATTTCATTCCTTTTGGTTAAAAATTAATCATCTAAAAAATATTTAATTAATCTTTTCTATTGAATAGTGTAGTATAGTATAAACATGGGGTTGCATTGCACTTGCAGCGCATATGGAAATGTTGGGTTTACTACAGGATACAGCTGCAAAAGACAAATACACCCTGACCCCAATTGCATTGATATATGGTATGGATTTGTGGGGAAATGGAGTGATGAAGGAAAGATTATTCTGATGGCGGTTATGTTGTTTGGAAGACTTAAAAAGTTGAGTAATAATGGAGGTAAAGCTTGGAAAATTTTGTAAATGAAATCCTGGCATAAGGCATTTGCTTTTAGCACCAATTCGATACTCAAGAGATCATTACTCCTGTTATATAGCTCATATATATTATTAGTCGATCCATTAGTGGGTTTATATTCAAAGAAATAAGTCTCGTTGGCGTATATTTTATAGTTTAAGTTGTAAAATTATAAGTGTACATATTATAAATGTCTCCAAGTATAGACAATTGTTGGTGATTATGTAATGTAATTTTATTAATCTCCATACTATTTTACTAACTATCAATCTATAATTTTTTTTTCTTTTGTATTTTTGTAACCATAATATATTTTTTGAAATAAATGATTAAACATTAAACAACTCAAAAAATATTATTTTATGGAAATAGTAGTTAATGACATATTTTTAAATTTTATTGTAGTAAAGAACACCCTCTTTTAAAATGTAGTAACTAGCACATTAGGACATACCCTTTTACCTTTTTTCTTAATTAAGTATTTAAATTATATTTTATTAGTTTTTGTTTTCCTTCATTGCTATTCTCTTCTTTCTTCACTGCATTTTCACGTTGAAGCTTAGAAAAAGGGGGATTTTGCTCGCTGGTCCTCCTCTGTCCAGGCCGCCACCATCCAATCTGCAACCATTCCTTTTCGCCGTCTATTAGAGTTTCGATTATTTTCTTTTTTCCTAATTTCAAATTTTCTGTGATGATGTGATTTGTTATGCATTTTTATATTTGGTGTTTATGATTCTTTTTCTTCTTTTTGGAAAAATTATTATTTCATCACTTATGTTTGGCTTAATTACTAATTCATCACTCTATTTTAGCAAAAATGTATTGATATCACTTATAAAATCAAAATATAAAAATTCACTAAAAATTCTTAATTTGATAAAATAAAAATAAAAAATCACTATTCTTATTATTTTAAACATTTTTTTCTTAGTGACCTTTTATAACACCCCTTAGCCCGACTATTTTCTAGCCGAGCTAAGTTTGCCACAATTAATGCTACATGGTATACAGAACATAATTTATATTTGACTAAAAATAAAATTCACATTAATTACAAAGCTAAATATAAAATTTTCATTTCCTTGATTCAATGGTCTCCTAGCCTTCGAGCTTCATTCCATAGTATATCACATTCTACTGTTTATGGTGGGCTGGTCACTTCTCGACTAATCTGAATTTTTTGGTGTCTTTCCGTTACGTACAAGTTTAGCATACACTAAACTTGCTAAGCAATTTGTTTAGGGGTACTTTATACTTATTTAACATTAATTCATATTCTAATTTCACTCATAAATCACACATAGCAAATAATTTCAGCTTATATAACAGTAGTACAAAATTCCAATTCACATATGCACATCATATTTATATAAATAAAATTAAACAAACTTAAAGTACCAAACATGATGTGTGACGCTTCATTTGTCCTTTTTTCTACGCGTCATTGCCTCGGACTAATTTCTGTCGACATCTATTTTATCAAATAAATACAATTCTGATTAAGTCCCATTTTATTAATATTGTATTTCCAATTTAGTTATGTATAATTTCTCTTATTTTTCCAACTAATTAATATATATTTATTAAACATACTCATATTTAATTTAAGTATTTATCTTTTACAAATTTAATTAAACTTCTAACTAAATAAATAATTATTCAATGTCCATAAATAATTTATGTCATAAATTAGCTTATTTATTCAAATTAAATGCCTCTTATAATTAATTAATACCCTTGACTAATTATTTTTCAAAAATAGATTTAATTATATATTAAAAATAATCTATAAGGATGTATTTGAATTGCTAAAATAAGTTTGGGGGCTTATCTGTAATTTTTTAGAGCCTTTCTGAAATGCGGGTGAAACTTTTAGGGGTCAAAATATAATTTCTTAAAATTTCTGGGTCAGGCGCCTAATTCCCCTCCTCAAAACGCAGGGCTTCAGCGCGTATTGGACAAAACGGGGTCATTCCCTCCTTCTTCCTTACCCCTTTCAACAGCAACCGGATTTTACTTGATCCGATGGAGCTCCGGTGGCCCAACTCTTTTCCAGCGATGATAATTAGAGTGCTATATACCGATCTCTTCCTCTCGCCTGCCGGTTCTGATGGTGGCCTTAAAGCAACCGTCTGATCACCGGAAGTATTTTTCATTTTATTTGGATCCTTAAAAGACCCGATTTTTTAGTGGATGGTCCGACCGGATCTCATCCTTCCGACCACCATACGCAGCGTTTCTGGCTTCCATCTTGTTCACCAAACCTTCATCAGGTGGTTTCCTGTCTCTGTTTGTGAAATTCATGCAGGACGGCGGTGGTGGGTAATCGGATAATCTCTCCATAAAATCCTATTTTTGAATTATTTTTATTCTTAAATATATTTTGAATTCTAAATTGCCTCCTCTTCTTTATTTCTATCTTTCTCACCTGATTCGGCCTCCTCACATTTTCTTGTTCATCATTTTATAGCCATGCTCTTCGTGCTCCCCAAGGTTTGTTTCTTCCATCTTCCATTTGTCCCAATTCTGGAGTCTTCTACCTTTCATTTTATTCCATTTGTCATATTCTAACTTCTCCCATTTCTTCTGCTTTCTTTAATGTTGCTATTATTATTATTATTATTATTATTATTATTATCAAACCGACTATATATATATATATATATATTAAGCAAAATTACTTTTTAGTCCTTATAATTATTTTAAACTTAGATTATTATTCGAACTATATTTTACGGTTAAATTCTCGTCAATTACAGCTAAGATTTAAACGCAATCTTTTTCTTAATATTTAATAATACAATATCACACTCGAATAACTATTATATTTTCTGCTTCAATAAGTTTAGGCTGTAACACTTTTTTAGTAACTAAAAATTGTTACTGACTTTCTTGTAAATATTAAAATAAAGAAAAATTACAATTTTCTCTCTATATTATCACCTAATGTATATTTTTTTTAAAATAAACTTTTTTGTCCCCGTGTTTTAATTCCAGCCAAAAAACATTATATACACAACTCAAACTAGTTTTTGGCCACAAAACAATTACCATATACACCAAAATGAAGCTCTTGACATGATAAATCAAGTTATGACCATAGTTTTAGCATTAAAACACCATAAGACCTTGAAAAAATCAATTGAAATTTTCAGATCTTTCGACCAAACCCACAACAAATTCTTATTTTCAGTTCTGACCATCAATTGGAGAGTTGGTTGGCACTAGAAGTCTTTTTAGCTCATGAACTATCTCCTGAAGGCCTCCGTTTCCTTGCCCAATCATCAGAAATTATGAATCGGTGAACAATGATTCAATGGCTGCGGATTTTTTTTTTCAATTACCATCGCTACATGTCGCCATTGAAGTTGAAGATGGTGGAGCTGGATTCATTGGAACCTAGCCTTTCTATTGGGTAATAGCCAGACGACGATAGTTTAACGGTTGGCGGTGAAGATTTAGTTCTAAGAAGATATAGGTCTATGTTCGACAATGGATGCGTATTTCACATTTTCTTTTCTTATTTTATTTTTTAATTTAAATTGTAAAATTATAATTTAATATCTATTAATTAAAAAGTAATTAATTAATTAAATTTATATTAATTAAAGGGTAGTAATATTAATTATTTAAAAAAATTAGCATATTATTGGTCCTTATTTAGGAGAAGTATGAAAATATAAGGATAAAAAAGTCTACTTAAAAAAATACAGGGATAAAAAAGAACATTAAGTGAAATCATAGGAACAAAATTGTAATTTTTCCTTAATATAATACAATAACATCAACAACAACTACAAGCCTTAGTTCTAAACAAGTTGGGATCGACTGTATGAATTAATCCTCCGATGGTTAACCTCACCATAAACTAAACATTACTTTAAAACTAAAGTTTCTGCAATAAAAGGTTGGTTACTTCCTCATTTAATAAGTATTTTTTAAAATTTATATTATTTAAATATTTTTTAAAATTTATATTGTTTAGAAAAAAAATATTTAAAATAACAATACTAATTTTTTATTTTTATTTTATCAAATTAAAAATTTTGAGTGAATTTTTATATTCAAATTTTATAGTTATTAGGTGTGAAAGTTAAGTTGTTGGAAAAAAAAATTCTAAGTGCAATGAAATTGAATTTCAAATTATAAAAATGGTAAAAATAAAAATCTAAGTCAACTTGAGAGGCCAATTATGCAATTCTTTTTAATGGTCAAATGTTAAAGTTAACGGCGTAGTGATGTACTAGTAATTTAGGCCAAATGTCAGTGATGTGAGTCCATTTTTTTGGCAAAATACAGTAATTAATTAATAATTATAACCTAAATAAATGATCAAATAGTATTTTTCACTTTAAATTTTGATTTATTGTTGTTTAAGAAGGAAAGAGAATAAGTTATCATGGCTATTAGGACTTTTTAGGGGAAGAAAATGTTGCGTAGGTACTAGCATATGTATTATTGGGCATATGCATCATATGTACCATTGGACATATGTACTGGCATATATACCATATGTACCGCCATATGTACCACTGGTCATATGCATCATATGTATCACATATACTGGCATATATACATATGCCAATACATATGTCTAATGGTACATATGACGGTGTCATATGCAAATCTTCCCAAAAAAAAATCATAGTCACCATAACTGATTCTCTCATCTCCATAAGCAATAACAAATCAAAAATTTAGAAGAAGAAGAAAAAGGAGGAGAAGGAGAAGAAGGCGGTGGCAACTTTCCAAACGATGGAGTTGTTGGTTTAGGGAGGTTAGAATCTGTTTGTAATTTATAAGTATTATTAATCCAAAAGCTCCCAATATTGATTGTTTGAACCAACGGCGATCTTTTTTTCTTTTTTTTTATCAACGTTGGTTCTTATATCACATTTTATTTTGTTTCTCTATTTCTCTCTTTAAAAAATTTTTAAATTTCTAATTCAAATTCAATAGACAAAAGAATTATTTATCCTACATATCATAAAACCAAAAGTAGTTCAATTTTAGCTTTGGATTTTCATAGTTTGTCTCTTTCCATATTTTGCCTCTCATATTTGTTTCATTAATAGATTATGAGTGGATTATACCCCTTGGTGAATTTTATTTTATAAGGAAGGATTTTATTAATGAATCAAAGATTACTGTAGCAAGCAGAAATTTAAAGTTTGCAGAAAATGGAAAAGCCTTTTACACTGCAATGAACTAAACAACAATGAGCAATTTACAGAAGGTTAGCTATGAAATCCAATGGTTTTTCAACTCCTTCCTTAGCCAGGGAATCAACTAAGCCATTTGCTGACCCAGGAATATGCTTGAAGGAGACTTTTTTTATTCTTCAAATTGCTTGATCTATGACTCCTACATTCTAGTTGGAGGGAATCCAGTCTTTTTACTGTAATTCTTGCAAAGGATATTTTAAGAAATTTAATGTTTAATTATATATTCTAATTATATGTATACATACATATTAATCATCATTTCAGGTGTCTGAGACAGACACGTATATGCAAAAGATGAATTTCTTTGGTTGGAAGGCTCAATATTCCTTGTCCACTAAATTAAAGCATCTTCTGATTTTAACTAACTGATGTTTACCGAGATTTCCTGTCTAATTTTTTTTTTTTTTCGGAATTAAGAAATATATATGCTGCAAACAGAACTGATGCTGCCATTATAAAAGTTATGGGCATATGCCGACTACTACTCAAATGAACTATACTTCTGTATGCATTTCTTTTTTCTAATTTGGCTTTTCCGAAATGAATGCATTTTAATGAAAATGATAATTTCATTTACTACAGTGGCTCTAAACTTGTGGGTGTTTTTTTAAGCTAGTGCTTTTTAACTTAGCTGCTAAAAATAATTTCTGACATATTTACCTGAACTATCTAATAAATGGCTGATATGACTGATAAGGAGTAGACCTATTTACTTGAGTTGCTAATAAATGACTTAGAATAAGTAGTAGAAATAGTTAAAATGACCAAAATGGTATGTATGATATTTATTATGTAATTGTATTTATTTTACTAACTATTTGATATAATTATTTTAAAAATTAAACTAATTAAATTATTTATTTTAAAAGAGGTAGGGTATGGTGGGGATTTGTTAAAATATATGAAGATAGGAGGGTAAATTACTTGGTCAAAGTAAAACTTCTTATAAGAAGTTTTAAATTAAGCAGGTAATTGAAATGGTAACTCAATAGTTTATAAGTAGAGGTGGGTGGTAGTTCAGATGGTCAAGATGTTTGCCTGTGACCTTGAGATACCATGTTCGAGCTGTACCAACTCCCTCCCCTATATATAAGGATGTGTGTGTGAGTGACTTATGTTAAAAAAAAAAAAAAAAAGCTTATAAGTCAAAAACTCCTTATAAGAAGTTTTGACCAACTTAAAAACTTGGGGAAACACCCCTAGTTGTATGGATAGATTCATCTTGCCTTCCACAAATTATGTTAGTGCTTTATTGTTAATTAAGAAAGTAATCAACACAATATTTAATTTGAAAAATAAATAAAGCCAGAGATTTATTCCTAATCAAGAATTTTTTTTTTTTTCTTTTTTTTGGGATCACGAAATTAATTAACAATTGTCATTAGTTTTAGAATCCGTCCAACAACTTTTTAGAACGTGGATGACCCAATAATCTTTTGATGATTGTGTTCTTTCTAAGCTTCATTGGCATCATTTCTAATTTTCTTCCTAATATTTTAGGGGAAAACTAATATTTGATGTCTTAAATTTTACAAAATTTAGTAGCTATATTTTCAAAAATAGAAAAATTTTCTATTTATAGCTTTTCCATTACATGATTTAGGGGTTTGGTTCATTAATTTCAAGTAGCTCATAACTGTTGTAGATAATTAAGAATTTATCAATTCTAAGTGTTTGGTATATTTATAAGTAGTTATTGTGATTTGTATATAAAATGACTAATAACTGAGTTAAATAAATATAAATTAACATATTTAACAAATTAAAATATATAAATATATAATGCCAAAGAGATAAAAAAAATAATTAAATAAAAATATCGATTAATTGCAATTTATTTTCATATGCCATAAGGATATAAATTTTGAGCATTCTTATTATTTTTCACTTATTATTTTTTTCTTTTTTATCATTAAACTAGAAGCAATTTGGTGACAGCTAATATTGGTATGAATTGTTCTATTTCCTAATTGAATTTTCTCTAATTGGGTATCATTTATATTGTCAAATGCATCAAGTAACAAAAAATTTGAATTTTTATCGAATCTAATAAATATTGGTTTAAATAGATTAATCATGCAATGCCATAGATGCAATTATAATATCTCTTTCAGTAGGAATGGGTATATGCAGGCACATCACTCTTAATATTTTTTATCTTCCCTTCAAAGCTCCAAAAGTTCTTTAAATACAGTTTCGAAGAGACCAATGCCAATAATTAAACATCTCTTTCATGCCTTTAGGTTAACAGTCTTGTTGAAAATCGGGTCAACATTTATAAGATTTGAGATATCCTTCTATTTGTTAAGATCTGGCATCAACTAATTAATATTTGCCTTCATATGATAATAAATACTACCTCCGTTTTTCTCATATCTTTACATTCACTATTTCATCAATACCAATACAAATCCATTTTTCACCGATACCAATACAAAAATAATAATAAACAATTACTAACCATTTAAAAAACTTACTTTTTCACCAATACCAATAAAAAAAATAATAATAAAGAATTACAAAACTTACTATAAATGGAAATATAAACAACTCAAAAAAACACCCAAAAATGAAAATGTAAACATATCATAAAAACTGAGGTAGTATATGTTAGTAACCCTAAAATGAAAATACTATCTCTATTTCAAATTAATATTGTGAAATCTCACATTGGATATTGATTGAGATTTAATATGATATATAAGTTAGACTACTTAACTACTTAGTAAAGTTGAGTTAATCATTTTAGGTTCATTTTGTAGGCTTGTGCAGTTAGACTTCGATCGGAGTTGGGTCATAACAAATATGGAGTTTTTACTGTTGAAGGGGAATTTTCAATTAACATTTTCGCCCATTTTATCTTTATAAAATCTGGAGAAAATGACAAGGTGGGCCAACATTTTTTGTCGCTGTGCAAAACAGGGCAGACCCAGACATTTTGGTGAAAGTGGGTAAATTTATTAGTCTATCCATCACACAAAGTTTATTATTGAAATATTTTTATCACACTAAAAATGTCATATATTACTTTTTTTTTTAAAAAAAGTTAAGGTTCAATTGAAGAAAAATTGTTGTTAAGCAGATAAATAAAAATATTATTTAAGAGAAGTAAAATATCAATAATGGTAAATTTTGAGATATGAACGAAATATACAATATTAAAAATATAAAATCTATAATAATCATCATTTTATTCAAGTTTTAATATAATAAAATTTAATTTCTTACCACATAACTAAAAATTTGTTATTTTTTAATAAATTTAAATACATGTACATATAGTTAAAAATAGAACTACTGAAATGTTATAATTAAATATTAGTAAAATAAAATGACTATTCTTTTATCGAAATGACTTTGTGTTATATAATTTTTTTGATGTTAAATTATTTGTATAAAAATAAATTGAAAGTTAATTATCACAATAATAAAATTTAACACTTTAAATGTTTAACTAGAAATGGGTAGAAAATATCTAGTATGAGAAATATTGTTAGAAAAATAATTTTTAATGTATAAGTGTTAGTAATTGTTTTATAATTTATTTATAGAAAAAGTAAAAAAGTTATTTTTATCTATTAGTTTGCATATACAATAAAAATAATAATAATAGGCTTTATAAATTAAGGGTGGACTTATGCCTACGCTAGGCATAAAAAAAAGGGATTGGCGTGTCAGCGGTGTAGACCACATGTCAGAGTGGTCAATAACGGACTAAAAAATAATGACTGCAAGTTTGAATAAAAGGCTCGATGGAATGAGATATTTACATGAAAAAAAATTTGAGGAGTATACAAAATCTTCATATTTGCGAGGTTGGTCATGCAATGAGACTGAAACTTCTATCTCCCTCTACTAAACCACACAAAATATTTTAGTGATATATATAGTGGTTTCCACAATCGAACCATTTTGTGATAATGGAGGCCATTTTAAAATATTTTATTTTGCAATATAAAATCAATTATTAAAAAAAATATAATTGTGAAATCATTATATAAACATTATTATTACCGTTATATAATCGATGGTTTTGGTTTCAGTTAAAGGTTATAATTTTTTAGTTGAAAGAAATTAACCTAATTAAACTATTATGCAGATTTTTGTTTCCTCTTATGGAAGGTTTCTGTGTTTCTTTCCGTCGAAAGAAATTGTTTTTCAAAATGCATTTCGATAAAATTTATCCATTTTGATTCATTCCTTTGACTAACTCCATTAACGTAAATCATATTTATTAGAAAAATTTACAGAATATAATGCTTCCATTATCTCCACTTCAATAGGGAAAGAATATTTAATAAGTTGGATTCCATTTTTCAAATTTTCATTAAGTTTGTGGAAAATCCAAGTATGGGATTTTATGTAGTGTTGCATTTTAAGTGGAAGAAAGCAAAGAATATTCAGCAAAAAACGTCGAGAAAATGCTTTCAATCAACTAAATAATTAGTGCTCTTCATTATTTTATATATATATA
>CATIWJ010147414.1:0-14868 GCA_949640765.1 Croton laevigatus | reverse complement strand
AATTAAACGAAATCTCTTACAATTTAACGAATAACAAAATTTTTTAACGTTACAAATGTTACGAATTTCACGATTTAACGCTTTCATTTGAAAGCCCTTATGCGAGAGACAAAACATGGTAGAGGAAGGGCTGAACAGACATAAAAGGACTGCATAGCAACCTAAATAATACTCCTCAACTGTGGGGAAAAAAAAACAAAAGACAACCTATGACTAACCTTTTCAACAGTAGTTTTGGTTTTCTTTGTTAAACGTTACGTGTGCAGGAAAGAAACAAGTAAAAATGTCAAACCTGATATTTGCACAAAACTATTATATACTTCAATTCCATTCTCGCCCTTTTTCTTCTTTCCATCATTTTCAGGGCCTTTACAATCATTTTCTAAATTCTAATCTCTAATCATCTCTTATGCTCAAACCAATGCTCTGGTAAATATTTCAATGCGTTTGGTCAAATTACATCTTATAGAGCTGTATTTCAAACCGTTTTATGATTTCTTCGCTTGCTTCAATATCATGCAAATGTGACGTTCTGTATTGCTCTGGCGTCATCCCTCTTTTCATCCTGTACATGGTGTGGCTGCTTGGTTGTATATCCTGTTCATCTGATTCGTGTGTTAGCCACAAATCCTGCTAGCATGACCTGCCTGAATATATTTTATCAGAAGAGAAAAAAAAAAGATCAAACGAAATACAGCATCTAAGAACATGCATGACAAACATTACAAATGTAAGCACATCTTGAATACAAAAGCAACATATTATGTCACAATTACATTTGTCAGATGTACATTCTTGAGTCCCATAATACTACAAACCATTACGAGACTTAAGATGCAAGACAACTATTCTAAATCACTTTTGGTCTCCAACGAACGAGAAGTAAAAACCAAATATTCCTCGTCTTTCTCATATTTTTTAGCTAGTTGATTTAACCTCACCTTGAACTTTCTAATGTCAGTCGAGTCCTACTACTGACATTAAAAAGGTATTCTGATAAACCTAAATCTAACATCACTCGCTAAAAGCAAGACATCTAATTTCCTACGGGGTTTTGCAGCCCCTTCCATGATCCAAGGCTGGATAATGAGCAATGATGTACATCTGTTTCACTCATTAGCGTAAATTCAGCACCAATTTCATTAAATCAAGAAGGTTCATCATGTTTATACATCATACTTTCTTGGAAGGGAACTCACTAAAAAGATGTGAAACTTCACAAAATTAGCAGTTTAGGCCTGTAATTTGGCTAACTAATCACAGCTGTAAATTACATTTGCTGCAATCACCCAAACTAGTTTGATTCCATGAGTTAATTAACTTAACAGAGGTAAAAAAACATAAGAAGTATATTCAATAACCTATTATCAAAGGACCATCATGAAAGCTTATTATACACAGATTTCAATAAACTTTCAAAGCCTGGTAACAACAGCAACCATAGTTAAGACCAAAGATTATGAAATCTGTTTTTATCAGTCCATAATTGCAAACAGAAACAAAAGTGGGATTCTTTTTAGCTCAGTAACATTTTTGTTCCTTTATGCAGATTTATCATGTTCGTAATTAACGAAGTGCAAAATGTGAATTCAGTACTTCCATATGTGATAAGTTTCATGATAAGAAGATTTATTATCATTCCAATAAAATAAGTATTTTAACTTACATGAGAGCATCACAACAGCATGCCACAGGAAATTCATATGATGGGAACTCGAGGGAAGCCATATCTACATGTGTGTCTAATGGTAATGTACAAGTCAACTGTTCAACTGGAATGTCCATCAGCTCTTGACCTCAGATGATCATGACCTCTTCTCAGAATCTCAGCTTCTCTAGCTATCTGGATATCTGAAGGCCAGAATATTTGGTGTATAATTTTGAAAAGAAAGCGAGGGAGCAATGCAACAACATTAATGAGCACAATGGTTAGCCAATAAGTTGGTGACTTGGCCAAATGATAAATAGTCCTGCCCAAACAAAATGGCACAATAGTCAGCCATGTAAGATACCAACTAAATATCAAAACTAAAAAGTTACAGACATTAAAAATTGCAGAGACTGACCCATAATTGGGGAAGGCAGGTATAGAATCCAGTACCACCATACAAGCAAATGTGATCATTACCGACCCCCAAACCGCAACATGAGTAATATAAACCCAGCGCTGGACATCCATTGCCAAGTGTATATTAACAAGGATAACTACTGCTATTGTCCACAAACTGCCCATGCTCCATATGTCAATTGTGCTCTCTTTATAAGTGAATAGGGGTATAGTGAAGAGTACTAAACTCTGCCACAATGTATCAACCATTGTGATCCAAAAGAGTTGCATGTTGTATGCCTCATGTCTATACCCTGCACCGTAAAGTTTTGGATACTGCAACAGAGTCCGATGGCTTAAATCCTTATCCAGAATACCAACAACAATGGTCGGGACAGAAGTATAGATTACTGAATAAAAAACACTGCTCCAGTCCGTCAATGCTGAAGTTGTTGAAAACGCTGTACACAATATATACCTTTTGATAGAAAAGAAAGAACACAATTTAGGATCAAACACTTCAGAAAATATTGCATAATTTACAATTCAAAGAAAATAAAGCGTAGAACCAACGCATTACATTGTCCTCTTTGGAATATAAAGGTCACGCAAGATAACCTGTATGGATGCGTAAGATGTGCATGCTAATTATTTTAATATCTTATACCAAAAAGTTTGGAAAAAACGAAAGCCAAGGAAACCAGCATCCATAACTCAATAGCTGCCAAGTACATTAATTGATGTTTGGAAATGAGGGGAAGGAAAATAAAGGTGAATAGGAGAGTAAAATTTTACAATTCAGTTTCCTCTTAATTTCAATCTATTGTTTGGTTTGGAAGAAAAAATAGGGACGAAAATATTACCTTTTAACTTATTTTTTTTTATTATGTGTACCTTTTAACTATTCTGTCTCTTTTTCTCTCACTTTCCTTCCAATTTGGAAGGATTCTTAATGATGGAAAATATGTAATAGTCAGTCAATGGAAAATATCCAACTTAGAAGGATTTTCCTTCCAATGTGTTCCATTGTTTGTAACGATAATAATTTTATTATTACAACATTACTTTAGTTTGTTATTGTAATTTTTGGCTTTTTAAAAGAGAGAGAGAGAGAGATACTAGAATTGATGTCATGATTTAGAAATTATGTTATTGTTGACTTATACAGTAATTTGCATATTTTGTAATTATGGAGTGATCGGTGACTTAATTCTAGGAGTTAATTATCCTAGTATAAAAGGGGGTTGTTTCTACTTATGGTTATGAAATGTAATTGTTCACAATGCAGTCCTGTAATATATAATCTCCATTATATTATTTCTAAATATTTTTCAATGCGTGCAATTTTGGTCATTTAGAAAAAAAAAACATAAAATTGCATGTAGATGCTGACCACTGCAACTGATATCATTGACAACATCACGAAAGCCAGATGTCGAATAAATGACCAAAGATATTTGGGCATACCAGAATAGCATTAACACGAAAACAGCATTGCGGTAGAAGTTGTACAGAACCAAATAGCCAATACGTTGGTAATTCCAGTGTCCATGCACCAAAAGTAATCTTTTCAGGAAACGAAACTGTCCCATTGCAAAATCAGATGCCATCACAGCTTGACGCCCTTCCTGACCGCATATTCCAACACCAACATCCGCCATTTGGATCATTGAAACATCATTGGCCCCTACCAACATGTCAACAGCCAGGGTAAAATTAAACCACCTATCCCATCAGAAGTAATTTGTGGGAGACTAAATTACAACTAAATCATTAGTAAGAATTTCAACTGCCAATATCAGCTAAAAATAGCCTAAATATCACACTAACAGAATATTTCCATGTCACACAACTCACCATCACCTATAGCCAGAGTCATATCATCAGTGCGGCTCTTGATTAGATCAACGATACCAGCCTTCTGCAACGGCGCAACACGACAACACAGCACAACCTTGCATGAAGTTGCAAGGTCAAAAAGCTGTAGAGAGATGAAAGAATTGCAGAGCATGATAATTAGGTACATCCTTCAGCACATGATATCAACTTCAAATACATGTCAAATAAGCAACTTGGAGGAAAAGATATACTTACATCTGATTCTGGCTCTTTTTCCAAAATGTATACCAAACTATTTCCATCAATTATAAGAGCTAGTTGTACTTTCAAAATCCCGTCGTTCTTCCCATCGGGTAACTCCAGGTAATCGATACCAGCATTTGTATTGCCCTTTAAATTGCAGTTTCCTCTAATCGATGATTTCACACCATATTTGGCCTTCGCATCAGTCAAAAGTTTTCTGCATTCACACTCTGAATTTCCATTTATAATTATCTGCTCCATATCTGCTGTCAGGAGTTTGCAAGAAAGGGCAATTGAAATTGCTGTTTCTTGCTTATCTCCAGTGAGAACCCACACCTTGATCCCTGCTTGCCTGAGAGACTCGATAGCTTCTGGCACACCATCTTGTAGCTTGTCTTCAATTCCAGTAGCCCCAAGTAGCTTTAGATCACATTCTATTAGAGCAGCTGTTTGACGTAGCTTTGCAGCTCTGTCAGTCAAAGAAGTGCTTGCATCATCAAACCTGCATTGCCACTGCTCGAGGTCCGACTCTGTAAGATCTCTTGCAGCAACCACAAGTGTACGCAGACCTTCTAAGGAATATTCTGTCAAATGGCATTGGGTCGCCTGCCTCACATGATCATTCCCTCCATTTTCATTGGCTAAAATACTAAACATAGAAGTATCAGCACCTTTCACCAACACCTTCACAGAATTGTTGGGAAATCTGATAACAACAGACATCCTTTTCCGTACACTATCAAATTCATGCATACCCAATACGTCAAACCTAGAAAAAATAAGAGCACTGAATTACCATTTGGTTTAGTAATAAATAGTATAATCATGAGTCAAAGAGATTATTTTAATTCCTAATTAAGGAAAGCTATTTCAGATGAGAAACAAACTAGTACTCAAATGAAATGGGGGAGACCAAAGGAAAGACCTTCTACCTTAATTTCTCACCATTGACATCAATTACAATGTGCCCAGAGGTGCGCTCAAAGAGGGTATACCCGTAGGCAGAGGCTGCAGCAACTAGTGCTTGCTCATCAGGAGATTCACCCTGATACTCAATAGTTTCCACATTCTCATGAAATTGATCCTCAGAACATGTAGAAGATCTATCACAAGTACGAATAGGGATAACAGTATTACATGCAGCC
This sequence comes from Croton laevigatus, assembly GCA_949640765.1. NCBI lineage: Eukaryota > Viridiplantae > Streptophyta > Magnoliopsida > Malpighiales > Euphorbiaceae > Croton > Croton laevigatus. Next base: position 9,594 of record CATIWJ010147414.1, on the reverse strand, counting down.
AGTGTAAGGAAAAAGTCATGCGCAGCAATCCTCTCATCTTCAACCAAGTCCTTGTGCAACAGTTTTCGGAGTTCGGCATCAACAGCAACTGTAGATTTCACTTTCCAACCCCTGCATACATCTGTACGAGCAAATCACCAAGAAATATGCTCATTATGATAACTGTAATTGCAAACTAGCAATTCAGAAACAGCACATGGTGTGCTACAATAAGTTTATGAGTCGAGGTCACAGCTTATTACATTCACGAACTAATTCACAAAATGAAAAACCATATTCATCAGAATAAAAAGAGTAGGTACTAAATAAGACTACATGAGTAATCTTTTCTTTCAACTTTTCGAGTAATGGTCTAAATTTGGCATAGAAGAAGAGACAATAAAAGGCTTTGAAGGTCAAGTGGTCAGTACATATTCAAAGCAGCTGATAGCCCATATCAAAGATGTAATTATCAAGGGACAGAAGGTGACCTAATTCAAAATATTAAGTGTACCGTATTAGGCATATTATGACGAAATAAAAGTATCAAGTAAATTAGAGCCTTCAACATAACACACAGACCAAAAAAATTTCTAGATTGATGGGATTTCCCAGCAGCTAACAATTAAGATCTGCCATAGGGATAGTCACACTATGATCACAGGATAAATTGCCTCTAGGATAAATAAACCGTTTATTTAAAAGCACAATACGAACTCATGATTACCTTACAGATACAAGTCTAGAATGAAAATCATTTATTTAAAAGAGCAACGCTGACTCATTGCTCCTAAAATCTCGATGTATCCCAGATCAAGTAATATTGAAAATGTCCAACTTTATAAACTCCTAAAGCTGTATAAATACAAGTACAACACATTGAACATAGCAGTGGAAAAACAAAGGAGCTAAACAAATATAATGAGAGAGTAAAGAAGTAGTAGGATCATGGCATAAAACTATTGCATACTTTTCATCCAAAGATTTTGATGGAAACATACATGAAGTTTTATTCTAAGTGGTTGACATTGTACTCCCACCGTGCCACAAACATAGTCTATCTTTCCCTTTTCATCCATCCCAAAATATAGTCCACTTACCTTTTTTACACGGTATATCATTTGTAAACTGTCTACTATGCCCTTAATAAATTTTATCCTATTTTCAATAACTGTCATTTCCTATCTAAATTTTCAATACATTATTTATCTTTCCAAAGTAGCATTTCTGATATTTATTAACTATTTAAGATAGACATAATAGGAAAGCTGTAGAACAAAATTGTCCTTTAATTAACATAACTACTATTTCTGCACGAACAAAAAAAAAAAAAAAAAGGTGGACTATATTCGTGGACAGAGAAAGAAATTTTTATGATGACACATAAAGCATGTTCTGAATCCTGATGTCACAATCAAAATCCTTAAGAATAAGATACGCTCAATATCAGGAGGGGAAGGGATAAACAACCAAGCATTCATAACCTAGAAAACTAATTAAATTCTAAACATGTTTCATAGTGCATAGACATGCAGAAAGAAGTAGTAAATTCAGAACCCGATACATAGTTAGTACTACAGCATACACTCTATTTCCAAAATATAATTGACAATCAAGAGCAGGATGCATTTGTAGCAAACATAATATGAAGATCAAATGGCAAAATGATCACTCATTTAATACCTGAAATGTTATCTTCCTCCAACTTATCAGTCACGACCAAAGAATCTCCGTAATTCTTTGCATATATGCTTGCTCTTCGGAATTCCATTTTATTCTCGGTAAGTGTCCCTGTTTTATCTGAAAATATATAGCGTATCTGACCCAAATCTTCATTTATATTCAAGGACCTGCACTGGAATCTCGAGCCAGAAGCGGTGTCATACATATGCCTGTCTCCAATCATGAAATAGGACTGTCCCAAACGAACCAACTCCATCGTAATATAGAGTGATATTGGAATCATTATTTGAAACACAATTATAGAGCTCAAAAAGGAGAAGAAAATTTCCATGGGTATCCCATAAAATTTATATCTTTTCCCAAAGTCCTTCCCGTGCGTGAAATATGTCTTCCTGTAATAAGGCAAAGTATCGAGCTGGTCCTTGTAGTGCAAAAGCCACAAACCCATTCCAAGTGCAACAACTAGGCACATGATCAAAAGAAAGATGGACAGCCAAAGGGTTTCGCGATTCATATAACCTTCAAGCTTACTTCTCTTCGAAGGAGATGCTGCACTATTCAACATTGCTTTTGTCTCTTGTCCAGCGTATACAACCACACCAATTATCCAATCAGTGTTCTTTAGCTGACACCCACGTAAGACAATGTTTGATTGGCTGAGTGAAAACTTATGCCCGTTGAATTCCATATTGGCTGAGAACTCATAAATATTTCTGTTAGGTTGTTCACATCTGATCAAACCTGAAATGGCACACCCTTCAGATACTGCCATAGATGTTTCCTGCCTAGCATACCTTGTCTTCAAGTTAGATTCACCATCCAAATTCATTGTTTGGATGTACGCAACACCACTAGGGTCACTTGTCCCCAGTAAAACCATGTCACAAGGAATTGTCTCATCGGCATCTATCTTCACCACTTCACCAGCCCGAATCTTTTTCCATTTTTTCGGTAGGAACTGCCCAGATTGTAACACTAGAGCTTCTCTGTTATTCTCGTTGCGGTCTGATCTGTGTCTCCTCCAATCCTCATAGCCATCTTTTATGGCTGTGACACAAAGCACGAACAGGAGAGGAAACAGTGATACAGTTCTACCAAACACTGCCAGAGGAGGAAGCTGATTGAGAGCAGCAATGGCCAGGAAATACAAATAAGCCACCCGATGGAACTGAATAAAAAGATTTTTTGGCAAGAAGGTAATCAATGTATACTTGCTCGTTCGAATCTCATTCCCAGTGAACTCAAATTTGTCATTGGTTCTTCTAGGATCATTAATATATATGAACCTAGCATCTTCCTCACTCAAGAAACTATCATCAAATTGTACACTTTTGTGGCGGCTCCGCCTTTTATCTTGAAAAGAAGATGAACCCCTAGAACCTGCCTTAGCCTGAACTAAAGTTGAACCCCTGGAAATTTCAAAGCTGGCAGAAGTGGCGTTACTACCATGCGGCAATTCCATTGCACCCCACGATACCAGGCATTTACTTCCCTGCGTGGGGCATTCCAATGAAAGCCGCTCAATGAACTGAGACTCAAAAGACTGGTATTGCGGTGTTGTTGAAATGGAACTTTGTCCAACTTTATTTTTAAACTCAAAATTGGGTTCTCTAACAGTGAGAGCTCCTTTGCCCTTATCTGAATATTCTAAGCCAAAGGAATTGTGTCGACTGTCATCAATAGAAGAATCAAACGAATCATTGGAGCACAGACAGCCTAAGGAGCCAAATCTGCGAGAGTGCTGAGGCTGTAATGGTGCAGATGGATCTGATTCAGATGAGGGCAACAGTGAGCGGCCAGAAGTCATAAATTATCTTCTGGCGACCACATTGGAGCATCAAACAAACGCATTTCTCCGCTCGAAGCCACAGTTAACAACTCTTTACCGCCTGGAGTAAATCTACTAAAGATTCGACCCCAGGCAAAAGAAAACAATCTAAAGAATATTTACTGAAAACCAGCTATAGCACAAAACCACATCTCAAGAACAGAGCAGCTCATCTAGAAATCAAAATGCAGGCCAACAACAATCCCAAAACGGCTACACAAGGGATAAATCTTCCGAATTTGAAAGAGGGATTTCGAGAGACACACAATAAGACAAAAAAAAAAATCTTCCCTTTCAACAGAGAGGCCACATGATTACGAAATTGCAGAAGAAATGGAAAAAGGAAGAAACCTTGATTGAATTGAAATAAAAGCTAACGAATCCTTGATGGATCCAGATAACACGAACGCCAAACGATCCGCCAATCAGCAGGACATGCCAAAACTAAAACCGCACAAGACAAAACACGAATTAATGTAAAGTCGGTACTAAAAACAAAATCAGAAACCAGGAATAAGCCCAAACACAAAGCTCGGGTCCAGATTTCGAATTATGACCCAAAATGCGGTTAATTATTGAGCTAATGTTCAGAAAAATTTAAAAAAAAAAAAAAGAGAGAGAGAAACGTACCAGAGGAGAGTAAACAAGGCAGCAATCAGAGAGGCTAGCGTCTCGGGATTAGAGAAACGAGAACGATAGATATCTGAAATGTATCAATGCACTGAAAACGAAATCATGGTGAAATGGCAGAGAGGAACAGTGAATCAGGCAGGTGGTGCAGATCAGATCTCCAACCCAACCCCCACCACTTCCTCTAGTGTCTTATTTTATAATTAAATTAAATTTCTAATGATGAGACGGATCGGCTTTTGGGGTCACTGTTTCGTGTGATTTACAGATAGCAAGAGGTAGCTGACGACGAAGAAGACGAAAGGAAAGAGAAAGATGAGAGTTTTTTTGAAATGAGAAAAACTGAGGAGGAGGAAAGGGTGGGCCACGCAAGAAAGGGCGAGTGGAGGAGGCAGAGCAGGAGGCACAGGAAGCGAGGAAATCGGAAGGAGAAGGAGAGAAAGAAAGAAAGAAAGAAAGAACGGTAAAGCAGAATTGTTGGGTAAGGTTGGGGACGCTACTCACTTCCGTCAGCCATGTCTGTCTACCTTCACTCTAATTCTGTATTTCCTTTCACTCTTTCTAAAATACTATTAGTATACTTTAAAATTTAAAAAAAATTTCTTTTCTTTTTTTTTGCCATACTGTATTTTTATCATATGAGATGAAATAAATATGCCAAAAATATGAAATTCTCTTTTTTACCAGTAATAAAGAATGCATACTTGCACCTACGTGTATTTGTTAATCTTATTAGAGTGTCGGTTGGGCGAAAAAAGGGAGAAATATAATTTATTTACGTTAGTCTGTCTTTATTACAATTTGGAAGCTCTAATTCTCTCTTCTTTTTTTTAATCGTATGGAAGCTCTAATTCTATCAATTACAAAATCCCATTTTCTTATATTCACAAAATTATTTAACACATTACATCACTTTTAAAATTATTTGTAAAAATAATCGTTAATGTAAGTTAAAAAATATAAAATATATCAATTTTTTATGTTTTATTTATAATTTTTCTTTATGTTATTATTTTTTTATATATTTATTTATTATTTATTCAAACTTATTTAGGTTTTTTTTTATATTTGTTTCTTTATTTACTCTTATTTATAATTGGCCGTTTCATCTATTTTAAAAAGAAATAAATAATAACAATTGACCATTTCAAGTATGTCGCCGGGGTACTTTTTTGTGCTATATTAACTTTCTCCCTTTGTAATGGAAATGCGGAATCTCATTCTACAATTCGCATTCAAATCTGTAACCTTGTGAAGCCATTAAAACAACATAACAATTTAGGGGGGAAAAGTGCTTGATTGAAATATTGCAAATGAGACTGAAAATAAAAATAGTATACTACCTCCGTTCTAGAATAATTGAGACTTTATGCAAAATCTTGTTCTTAAATAATTGAGACGTTTGGTACTTTTTTATTGAATTATGACAATTATATCATTTATCTTATAGTAAATATGATTTGTCTTTTATACGGATCCACTTTTTATATTTAGTGAATATGAGTTGTTTTTTTTAGGATAGAATTGAATGTTATTTCTCATTTTAGCTATTACTATTTAAATGTTGATTACTATTTAAATGCTTCACCTGCAATAGCTTATTCAAAAGTTATTGAAGTTTAGTAAGTAATTTTTTTAATTGGTATTTATTTAATTTAATAGAAAATGAAGAATATTCAAAAAATTATGATTTTAATTTAATCTCAATTGATGTGGTTGGCATATGGTGTTTTCATTTAAAGAAGAATGAATTTAACAAGTTTTTACATAGTAATCCTTGAAAGTTTTTAAATGAGTACTTTAAGTCATATATTAGACGTGGAAAAAGTTAAATGTTAATTTAAAACACCTAATATGTCAAATAATCACTCGACAACCGGATTTTGTGCTTCTCAACCGAAAGGATGACCTTTAAAAGAAAAGTGGAGAATTTCGGGATTAGGATATGAAGAGTAAGTTAAGTATCATTTGATTATGGAAGACAAATGTTTGAGAACAATGGATGAAATGAAATTACCCAATACTTAATTCAATGAAGTTATGAAATTTGTGAAAAACTTTTGGGCGCAAAACTTGTATAATTCCAATAGGGGCTCAATTACACATAATGTACATTAATTTTGGGGGTTATTTCACAAATGTACCTAAACTTTATTTTCTTTCACAAAAATACTTGAACTTTTAAATTTTTTGCACAAAAATGGTTTTAGACGGTTTGTAGGTTGCATTCGGTTGCAACATACTTGAAATTTTACAAATACATCCCTAAATTTCTTCCTATCTCTCCACTTTACCCCAATTTAAGGTATATTTTTAAAAATTATTTTAATTTTTGAAGGACTTTTTTGTAATTTTTGTGCAACCACCGCCGTCATCCACATGTTCTTCAATTGCTCAATATCACCAACGAATGCACAAATCCTTCTTAATCTGCAACTACATTCTCTTAAGCATAGCTTCTAGTTGCATCTTCCTCACTCTCTCTCTCTCTCTCTCTCTCTCCGTCTATTCCCTTCTCTATGTGGCTTCTTCTTTATCCTCCTCCACATCTTCACCATCATCGGTGTTGTCTCCGGTTGCTTCGTCGCCACATCTAGATCCAGCAAATGGTATGCGACTCACATGGTGGCTACTTCACTCACTGCAATATTTAAAGGTTCTGTTTCTGTGCTCATTTTCACAAAAACTGGCGATTTCTTAGGATTTCTGAAATCTTATGTTAGGGAAGACAATGCAGCTATTATTTTGAAAGAAACCCCACATATAAAAACTCCTTATCTGATATGCCTCTTCACATAATTATATAATAAAAAAAAAAGAACAGCAGACATTTCTAGAAAAGATCCATTTCATTTCATTTCAGTTTTCAATTTTTACACAAAATGGCAATTTCAGATGCAGAAACCCAATCAAATCCTTCTGTTAAACCCACCTCTCAACTCGAAGTAGAATATGTGAAATGCTATTCTTGTGGTTTTACAGAGGAATGCACTCCTACATACATATCTCGTGTTCGCGAGTGTTTCCATGGCCGTTGGCTTTGTGGGCTCTGTGTAGAAGCGGTGAAAGATGAAGTTTTAAGATTAGATAGGCTTATCTCTAGGGAAGACGATGGAGCTATTATTTTGAAATTGGCCGGCGGACTTTGTGTTTTGATATTTTTTCTGTTGTGGATTGTTTTAGCACTAGCTTTTCTGTTGAGATATTATGCTTTTGTGGAAGGAAACGGTGGCGATGACAGCGGTGATAGATATCAAGATGAAGAGATGAAGAATTGGCCTTGGGTTTTTCGAGTTTAAAGCGTTAATTGTATAATTAATTAATTAATTATAGCACCACTTTAATCTGATCAATATGAAATTAATTAGAGATTTCATTGCCAATTTATAGGTGAGGATAGATGTGGATGGCGGCGGTGGTGGTTCCATCGAAAGGAAAAGAAGGAGGAGAAGAAGAAGTTGAAGATGATGGCTATTGAAAAATTATAAAAAAGTCCTTGAAAATTTAAAATAATTTTTAAATAGTCAATAGACCCTAAATTGTGGTAAAGTGGAGAGAGGAGAATGAATTTAAGGATGTATTTGTAAAATTTCAAGTATGTTGCAACCGGATGCAACATACAAACCGTCTAAAACCATTTTTGTGTAAAAAATTTAAAAGTTCAGGTATTTTTGTGAAAGAAAATGAAGTTTAGGTACATTGGTGAAATAACCCCCAAAGTTCAGGTACATACTGTGTAATTGAGCCTTCCAATGGGATAATACAAAATTTGGTTCATAAACTTTTAATTTTTTTTTTCTAATTTTGGTGTCTTAATGTGTTTGTCCCCTAATAAAGTGTCTGAAGTATTTAAATTTTAACAATTAAGTGTCTAATGCACACGTGGTATCATACGTGGACTGTCTTTCAACTAAGGACCAATAAGATGTCTACATGGATTCCACATTGCAGGGTTGTCCATCTTAAATTAAAAAAAATTCAAAATACCCATTTTTTTTTTTGTTGCATGCCATGATATCCAGGGCTTCGTCTCGACTAATCCGTTGGTCGACCCAGGTCGTACATCTAGCTATGGTGGGTGAGTCTCTTAACAAAGATTTTTTGCATTCACAATATGTCGAATTCGAGACCTTACTTAAGCGGTGTCAAATTGCTTACCACTTAAGTCAATGGTTCAAAATACCCAGTTTTCCTTCAATGTAAATTTTTTTTTTTTATCTCTCATAGAAAAATTTTAAAAAAAAAAACCTAAGCTAATCGACTCCCCACCTCCTTCTCTTTCTCTTTGAGTTTCTCCCTCAATCAAGACGCGATCGATTCATCATCAAAGTGCAATCAGTCGTTTAACCCACCATTTTTACCACTTATAGTCAAAAAATTCATGCTCAACAAAGATACTGCCATTGAGATATTAGATAATTGCTGATTTTTTTCATCTGACGTCATCAGTATTAGAAGGCGATTCCTTGTGAGCAGGGCTCATCGTCAAGATCATATTTGAGAATTATATTTGTCAACCAAAAGGATGGCCTTCGAAAGAAAAGTGGTAATGGTGGCACTACAATTTGATTATAGAAGACAAAAGTCAAGAACAATAGATAAAATTACCTGTTACTTAATTTAACGAAGTTATGAAAAATTAAAATATTTTTAAGAGTTTGGCAATACTTATATTCTTTTCAATATAGTTTACTAAAACAATTGATCTTGAAACTAAATACTACTAAATATTAAACTATAAAAAAAATGAAAACCAAATTCAATATAAATGTTATCAAATAACTTCAAAATAATGAAAGATGTGAATGATTTTGGTTACAAAGAAGAGTGAAAATTACTAGATACTACCTCCGTTTTTATGATATGTTTACATTTCCGTTTTTTGGTGTTTTTTTGAGTTGTTTATATTTCTATTTATAGTAAGTTTTGTAATTGTTTATTATTATTTTTTTAGTGGTATCGGTAAAAAAGTAGGTTTTTTAAAGGGTTAGTATTGTTTATTATTATTTTTGTATTGGTATTGGTGAAAAGTGAATTTATATTGATATTGATGAAATAGTGAATGTAAAGATATGAGAAAAACGGAGGTAGTATGTTGTTTGTGTATCATGTTAATATAACCATTATTGATATAATTTTTTTTTTTATAGCTTTCAGGTGATGATTCAACAGAACTAAACACATATTTCTATTACCGTTAGTGAGAGATTTTCATTGATATATTTATTACCCTTGATATATGGTTGAAGATCGGTGACTGTTGGTAGAAAAAGAGAGAGAAATTTCGGATAAATTTTTTCATGAATTTCCGGTTACGATCTGGCTGAACTAAATTATAATAATTTTTTATTTATTGAGACATAAAAATGTTTGAAAACTATATATGCTAATAATAATTAATAGCTGGAAAAGCAAAAGCAATATGATGTGTAACCGTAAAGGGGGTATTAAATCTGATACGGATACATCATCAT
>CATIWJ010147393.1:0-33542 GCA_949640765.1 Croton laevigatus | reverse complement strand
ATAAATACATAGTTAAGGAATTTCAGCTATTGAATAATGACATTGCTATTTATCCATGCAAATAGTATGATTATAAGTATTTTTTTTATTTCGTGAACCAATAAACAAGCTTTTAAAGCATAAACAGGACACTACTTAATTATCAATTTCTAAACCTATTTCTTGCTGGTTTCTGTCTTCCAAAAAACCAGCCATTTTTCCTTCTGGTGAATATGTGCCCAACAACACCACCTACTACAAACCCACTTCCATAACCTAACAAAACCACCTTCCAACCAAATTCAATTGGAAATCTTGAGCCTTCATCATTTGAGGAAGGCGGTGAGGCTTCTTCCATTTTCCCGCATTTCTTCTTCAAAGGAGCTCCACATAACCCTGAATTCCCTTTGTATGACGTTTCCTCAAATGTATCAAATTGATTCCCTTGGGGTATAGGGCCTTCAAGTTGATTGTATGCCACATTGAAAGATGAAAGGAAAGTCATCTCTTTTAGCCTTGATGGTATCTGTCCTGACAATTTGTTTGAAGAAAGATCCAAACTTTCTAGATCTTTTAACCCCACCAGAGACAATGGTATATGCCCTTGAAGCATGTTGCTTGAAAGATTAAGCAAATGAAGTCCCTTAAGATCTCCAATTACATTTGGGATTTCACCTTGGAACTGGTTGTGGGAGAAATCAATGGCTGCTAAAGTATTGGGAATCTTCAAGTATTCTGTTTCCAACCCTTTATTGTTCATGATCATTGAATAATCATAATTGTTGTAGTATGAAGATACAGAGAATTCATCATTTTTCCCTAGGTATCTCATATGACTAGCATTTGTGACTTTCATGGCACTCCATACATCAAAATACATAGATGGCAACTGTCCAGTTAAACGATTATGAGATAAATCAACAATTTGAAGCTTTGAGAACTTGGAGTAAGGTTCTTTTTCCACAATGGCACCATAAAAACCATTAGCTCTCAAAATGAGAACCTTTAAGCCTTGAAGAGCTCCTAACCAAGAAGGGAAAGTATCATTGAATTGATTGTTGCTTAAGTCTAAAAATTCTAGCTCAGCACAATAGGCCAATGATCTTGGTATTTGTCCTTGTATTTGGTTTTCTTTTAAATTGATCATTCTCAATTCGCATGCTTTTGTCCATTTCAAAGGAAATGGTGGTGGAGTAGAGAGAGATCCTTGTAACTTATTAGACCCAAGGTCTAAAACCCTTAGATGAGTCCATTGATGAACAATAGGATTTGAAGCTTGTTCAAAACCAGTCAAGGAATTATGAGAAAGGTTTAAAAAGCTCAAGGAATTTGTGCTAATGTTCCATACCCAAGAAGGAACTTGGCCATGAATGTTGTTGGAGGAAAGGTCAAGAGATTTTAGTTCATCTTGGCTATGCAAGAAACTTGGGAACTCACTTATATTGCAAGAAGCCAGCCCCAAAAATATAAAATTCTGAATGCTGGTGAGATTTGCTCTGGTTTCAGTGAGTAAAGAGAGATTATTGAAGGACAAGGACAGTGCTACTAAATTACTGAGCTTAAAGAATGCATTTATGTGTAATTCCCCAACTAAGCTATTAGAATGAAGCTCCAGAATCATAAGACTATGGAGTTTATAAAGACTCTTAGGAATGGATCCTTGCAATCTGTTTGATGAAAGGTCTAAATGAGATAGTGGAGAAAAAGTTACGTTTATGGATGGGATTTGACCTGACAATTGATTAGAGCCAAAAAATAAAATCTCAACATTGTTTCCATAAATTAGCCAAGATGGGATTTCACCAAATAATTGGTTATGATCGAGCAAAATATATGAAAGTTGAGTGAGGTTCATAAGCCAAGATGGAATAGAACCTGTAAGTTGACAATAACCCAAGTCTAGCAAAGAAAGTTGAGTCAAGTTCATGAGCTGTGATGGGAAATTACCATTCAAATTGATCCCATGAAGATCCAAAGTAGTGAGTTTGGTAAGCTTACCTATCCATGACCGTATGCTGTAGCCTTGAAAATTGTTGTTTGAGAAATCAAGAACGGAAAGTTTGGTAAGATTACCGAGTGAGGAAGGAAGTTGACCTGTGAAATTGCACCCGGAAATATCAAGACTTTCCAAGTGAAGTAAATTTCCAATAGAAGAAGGTATCTCTCCTCTGAATCTGGTTTCTGAAACCAGCAAAGTTACGAGAGGACTTCCCTGTTGGAAATTAGGCAAATAAGATTGGAGATTGTTTCCACTTATATCAAGTATCTTTAACTTTGGAAGCTGAAAAATGCCAATAGGGAATTCCCCATGCAGTCCACATTCAGCAAGTTTGAGAGACTCCAAACACAAAATGTTTGATAAGTCAGGCACAGAGGATGAGATGACAACTCCTGAAAGATGGAATTGTTTTAAATGTATCAGGTTTTGAACTAGGCCTTTCATGCCAAGCTTTTGGAGGTTCAAACCGGTATTACCAGAAAGATCGAGAGAAACCAAGCCAGATAGATTGGAAATTTCTGATGGGATTTGGCCAGAAAATTTAGAGAAAGAAAGATTGAGATGAGTTAACTTTGTGAGACTCCCTAGTTTTGATGGTATCTGAGACAAGTTGAAGTGATTATAGGCAAGGTTTAGTCTTTGGAGGTGAACAAGGCTAAAAAGGGTGGTATTAGAGTTAATAGAAGCAAAGAGACAATTATTAGAGAGATCAAGGCTAATGACATGATTAGTTTCTGAATCACATTCAACACCATCCCAAGAACAACAATCTCCTTTTTTTCCTTCAAGGATTCTCCAAGATTCAAGCTTTGAATGAATTGATGGATCACAGTCAACAGAAATGACAAAGCTTTCCTTCAACTGCATTAAGGCCCAGCTCTCATTATCATGGCAAAGTTTCCCAGCATAAGAGGAAGAAGAAAAAGAATGAGTTGATGCAATAGTTATAAGATTACAGAGCAAGAGCAGGAGCAAGGAAAAGAAGCTTGTAAGGCTCATCATGATATATGTGTTTGGATAACTTATTTTAATATTTGAAGTTTTTATAAAACCTTCAGTAACTATGGATCCTTGACTTTACAAATTCTATTAAGAACTTGGAACATTGGAAAATCAAAGTCAGAATTCCACAAGCTATAATGGAGTGGCCCATTTCTTTATTCGTTGCCCATACCATACACGGCTCCAGGAATTTAAGATAGGCAAGGATTTTAGAATCACCATCAACCATGTTTTCAAACTTGGAAAAAAAAAACCGGTCCCCTCGGGGACATCCGATAAAATTGGAACGAAACTTGGAAGAAAAAAAAACCTCGCAAAAATCAAAGTCAGAATTCCACAAGCTAAGCTATTGGGTGGCCCATTTCTTTATTCGTTGCCCATACCATACACCACTCGAGGAATTTAAGATAGGCAAGGATTTTAGCATCACCATCAACCATCTTTTCAAACATGGAAAAAAAAAAAAAAACCCTCCCACCACGGTGCGGCTGCACCACCCATTCTTCCTTCTACTTGTTTCACTGAAAAAAATCATCTGGTGTAAAATGGAAATTAGAATAGACATATCAAATAATTTAACTCCACAAATCAGGTAAATAAATTGAGAGGTTTGGACTTACACCCTGACTCTGTAAAAACATAACAAAATGAGAATCTACTACTTCCCAACCATCTACACTTTCTAATAACTAAAGTATACAACACATTCTCATAACGAAAGATGTTTCTAAATGAATTACTCATCTTCTTCAGCCTCAGCAGCAGATATTTCAGAGTCCAATTTATTCATCAGCTGCTCACTTATATGTTGTGCCACAGATATCATATCAGAAACAATACTCGGATCTATGCCTGCACCTCCTCGTTTTGTCAACCCACAAATATGCCCTTTCCTATTGATGGAAACAGATACTGCAGAGCTCATCTGGGATTCCTCTTCTAAAGTGGCATCTACAATATAGTGCCTTCCAACCTACATGGATGGAACCAAAACAAATTGAATGTAGCTGTTGAAAGCTAGCTTGTACAGAATATATGAGTGTGCACCTTTGTTAATGTAACAATGACAGGGACCTCAGACGTGTCAAATTGAAGAAATTCTTCATCACTAATGTCAACCTCTGGTTGCTCATCCCCTGATGCACCAGCTGCTACCTGGACTCTTGGTATGCCTGTATTACTCAAAGCTGCCTTTGGGGAGGTGAAAACAAGTGCATTACATAAGTAACATGAGTAAGCCAGGAAAACCATTTTATCCCAACTGAAAAAAAGATAATTTTTGTGTACTTCGATAAAAAGAAAAAGGCATGAAATAACAACTTTTATAGAACAGCTCTGTTTATTACATAATAATTTTTTATGGCCCAACAATTTATCAATTTCTTGATAACAGGTTATTAGTTTGTTAGGCCTTACTTCAAAATATTGATATCAGACCTAATATCAACATCTGCACTTATTTAATTCTTAGTAAAGGTTTTTATTTCAGTGGAATGATAAGCTTTTTTAGCAAATTGAAAAAGAAAGGAGAGGAAAAGAAAATTTACTTTTAAAAGTGTTAGAACTCAAACATACAACAACAACAATAACAATAAAAGCATATTTATCTTGGACAGATACATTTGGCATTTTACTAGTAAAATTTGAAAGGGAGACAATAATCTAACAGTGAGCCCCAAATCCACTGCATATTTTCTTTTCTTTTGCTTTAAAAATTCCAAGGTGCTAGCTTATAAAGTTCAAAGAAAAGAAAATATCATCATATATGTTTTAGTACCTTAATTGCAGCACCTAGAGCATCTAGAATATTTCCATCTGAACTAATCACGAGACCATCGATATAGAGATCCCAGCAGATTTTTCCTTCTGCGACTATTAGAGATGATAAATCAATTCCAGCCCCTGAGACAATTTCGATCATTTCAATTATTATCTTAAACAGCAAGAACTTAAATGAGAACACATATTTGAAGGTACTTAAACTGCAAAATGAAGGATGAAAAAACAAAGAAACACATTACATAAGCCAACAAAGTTGTCTTTTACGAGTAATACCAACCTGCTCCACTTTTTCCTCCCAAGAGACACTGCTGAAGAGCAACTGAGAGTTCTGCAGACAGGTCCTCACCTCCTCTCCCCTGAATAAAGTTATGTACACACGAATAACTTGAGAAAAGAATAATAGTTACACCAACAAGAAAAAGATGCAGCCATCATCCGATCAGTTTCCTTTTTGCAGAATGGATGAGTCTAGTTTCAAAAGACAATGTGAAAATTCTTTTTTTTCTTTTTTTTTCAGCATCAACTATCAAGCAATATATAGCATCTGTTTGAGTCAAAATGAAACAAGGCGAAGTATAAAGATAGTTAACAAATAAATGAAGACATACATATACAAATACACACACAAAAATTTCTCGAATGGCTAAAACTTTTTACATGGAAAAATTTAACAATGAGTATAAATTCCTATCAGGCACCAGAAATGTTTTCAAATGGACTACTAATGCTAGAATATTTAAACTGTGGCAATTTGACAACAAAAGATTATTTAGATGGGCAATTAAGGGTAATGATGTTAGAAAGCAAAAGACTAAGCAAGCATACAACCTCAAACACTGGTTCTGCAACTGGACTGCAATCAACAAATATTGCAACCTTTCCCTTGTCAGGCTGTAATGTACTTGGCTTTCCAAGCTCAGCCTACAGTTAAAAACCTAACCATATCACAAAATAACAATGAAAGTAAGTACCTTAAACAGTCAATAAGATACCTTCACGCTAGCAATAACTTCAGTTGTGCCTATCCTAACTCGAGCTGAGCCATTGGCCTGTAAGGTTACAAAAAAAAAAATTTTTAAAATACAAGTAAATTATAAATAAGAATTCCATTCTACAATCAATTCATGTAATAGAATTGGGTACCTGAGGGATGACTCCAGTTTCAACAAAAATGTGACGGTAGGCATCTCTTCTCCGACCATCAGAACGGAGATTTTGATTGATGCCGCCCTGTATAAAATGCTTTTCTCCGACTGAAAGTCCTACCATTCTGATCATCAACAAACAAATACTGAACATATAATTCAAAGCAACAAGCAGCATCAACTAAAATTCCGAATCAAGCGAAAACCATACACGCAACTTCACAAACACGTAGTGAGAATTATCATATTGATAGATGCTGTGTAAAGCTAGCTACTGTATTATGTATCAGTTCTTTGTTATTCTACAATTTTTTGTTGCATCGCATTACTAATCAATTCTTAGTCATTCACAAACAAGATTTAATTCAATTTCTAAACGACCCTTAATCTTCACTGGCAAGCAACTAATTATGGCAGGCAGCAGCTGAATTACTGCAGCAACTTTCAAATAAAATACATTTAAATAATCATAACACACACCTGCAGCAGAGGCAGGGAAGGCGACGGCACTCGGTGGCGGCGGAGGCAGAAAGAATGACAGGCCAGAAAGAGAGCGTTCGACGGTTCTCGACTG
This sequence comes from Croton laevigatus, assembly GCA_949640765.1. Classification (NCBI taxonomy): domain Eukaryota; kingdom Viridiplantae; phylum Streptophyta; class Magnoliopsida; order Malpighiales; family Euphorbiaceae; genus Croton; species Croton laevigatus. The sequence continues at coordinate 27,061 of CATIWJ010147393.1, read as the reverse complement.
CAGTCGATGAATCGTGAAACGAAAGGACTTCAGACAGATTAGGTCTTTTATTATTATTATTATTATTTTTTAACTCTGTATCGACAGAATGGCTGGCTGCGGCTGCACTGGAGCTCACGGCGGGTGGGTGTCGGAAGGGGAAGGAAACAGGCTGCGCGAGAGGGGTAAATTGGAGAAGCTATTAGACGAAGAAGAGAACAGACTTAAATTTTAGGTTTAAGTTTAAAAAAAAAAGTAAAAAATGGCCAAAACGGCGTAGCTTCGTAGTGACTGGCCGATCTAATCCACAGTTCATACTGGTTCGACGGTTCAATCTGTTTTCCGTCTGATTTTCGAACCATTATCTAATTTGATCTGGACTAGCAGTCGGTTTCGATTAATACAACCGATCAGTCAGTCTGAACGATTTTAATAAACATGGTTAAAACCGAGGGTATCAGCTTAAAAAAAACACGTAAGTAAACACCAATATTATACGATTATTGAGAATTTTCACAAACAACAATGAAGTTGCTGTCTTGGGTTCTCGAGTTGGGGGTTTTGGTTCTGGTTGGAACCGAATCCGAAATATGCATACCCTAATTTCCATCCACTCATCCCCTCTCATGTAACTAAAAAAATCATAACAAATTTATTTTACTACATCCTCTGAAAACATGAAAAAGTGAAACTAAGGGGAAAAAACACGCACATAGAACTAAATTGAGTTGTGGAACCAAAGTCATTGAGTGGAAATCTTTGGTGCTAAATTTTTCTGGATTAGTGGCAAACAATCTAATTCTATCATGATATGCCGGAAGCTGAAGTCTCGCCAATACATTTTGCCTATCCTAGTTTTGTAGCGCATAATTTGTATATCTTGAATTAGTTCGATTCCCGTTAATCACATGTTAACTTTATTAGGATTGAGCATTTGACTCAATCCAGTAGAATCCGTTAAAATCCGAACTGCAAAAAAGATTTTACCTGATCCATTGGGGCTCGAGTGTGATGAGTTTTAATAATGAAACTCGTTGCGAGTCTTAAGCGGGATGGCTTTTAGTATACCAACCCTGCTCCATGATAGTATAGTGATTTCACTAATAATTTGGAAAACCTATATCGATAATGATAATGTTTGCTTATAAAAATTATAAAAACATGTATTTTATTGAAATTATGAAAGATTGGCATATAGGTTTGAGTTATCTTTCATTATACTTACTGTTTAAGTTGCAAAAGTTGGTATTTTAATGAATCAAATAAGGTTAAATGTAGAAGCAGTAAGTATTATTTTAATCAACTGATTTGTTTATTTTATTTGATAGATTATGTAACTTATCGATCTTATTTCTACAATTTAAATGCATAAGAAAATATTTAAATTCTTTCATTTTTGCTTAAAAACATTATGTTATTCAAATAAAAATTTCACGAATAAACTCCGCTCAATACCCAATCCAATCGTTGATATGAAGAACCAACCCACCGCAACAAGGCGAGGCGGGGATGGGTTAAGAAACCCACCCCGTGCTCAACTCTATTTTACTAATGTGTGGACGATGTTACTCATAGGGATGAGTACGGGAAGAGATGAGACTGGATGATATAATTCGTAGTCTCGTTCGATCCCAATAATTAAATTGTCACATCTCGTCTTGCACCATTTTTGAAGATAGAAGAGTGAAATTTTAGGTCAAACGATGGACATGAATTGACAAAAAATTAATTATGATTTTTAAAATAAATATTATATTGAATAAATCGAATTATACAAATCAAAATAAATAAATAAATAATGTTTATTAATAAATAAACATATAAATTTTTAAAAAAAAATTATCTTTGATTAATAAATTTAGTGAGGAAAAGGCCAAAACTATTTCTAGCCCCTCGAACTATATTACTTTTTGATATAAGGTTTGTCGGCGAAATAATAGCAATATAAAGTTTCTAAACTTATAAAAAGTTATACATGGACCTCTTATTTAAGAGACATAAAGAGTGCATGTATAACAAACTAACAGGAGGCGCATTAGTGACGTGCAAACTGAAAAAACAACGTTGTTTTGAAAGGGTTAAGAAAAAAAAAACCCTCATGTTCATCGTTGCTTCTTCTTCTTCTTTGATCTTCTGCAACACCATCACTAAAATCATTTTCTGCACCACCATCACTAAAATCAATCCAAAAAGCTTAATCTTTTTTTACATGATCAGAACTACACCTCATCAACAATAAATTCTCATTTATTTCAATTTCATATCTACACCTCACCTCTTCTCTTTTTCTTCAGCCTTCTCCTCTGCGCCTCCTTCTTCTTAACCTTCAAACCAGGCCATGAAAGACCGACTGGCCAGCTAAGAACGATGATGATGGCGACTAGAGGAGCAACTGATAATAGTGCAGAGAGCATATTGATTTTGCCCATTTTGTGGATGGTTTTGGTTCAGATGGCATCATCGCGAAGAGTGAACTGTAGTGATAACAACGGCGCGCCATTATCGGCCTGATTTAGCTTCTGCCGTCACCAATCCTATATCCTAGTGGTCAGAGCAACCATCTTCTTCGATTGAGGGACAATTTTGATCTAGCGCAAACAAATTAACGATCGTCGTTGACCATTATGTTCTAGCCCATAAATCGACGTGCCTCTTTTTGACAAACCCATCCCCTAATAAGGTACTTATTTCTTCAATTAATTTCCTTTAGTTCTTCTTGAGCTGGATTTGATTTTTGTTTTTCAATTGTTCAAAATCTATTTTTAGTGGTGTTTGGATTTGATTTGAACACTTGAGCGAAAAAACGACCTACCCGACACCACCTGCCACCGGAGTAAGAGCAAATTACCGTGAGAACCGGTGATGGCTAGTCATGTGGAGATCAATCATGAAGCATATTGGCAGCAAATGAAGGGTCTATTGTTGGGTTCTTTGTTCATGGTTTTATGGTTCATTGTATACATTGATTAGAAACAGTTACGAGTATGATGCTTGAGAAATTTGGTTGTAAATTTTGTGATAAATTATTGAGTGGAGAAATGATGATTAAGATAGGCTACGCCAGAGGTGAAGCTAAACGAATGGTGGTGGAGGTGGGTTTGATTCTATGGGACTGCTAGTGAAAGAGGAAGAACAATGAATGTTTTAAAGTCCAAAATCGTTCTCGGCTTGCCAGTTGATCTTCCATGGCTTGGTTTAAAGGTGAAGAAAAAGGAGGCGCCAAGAAGAAGGATGAATAAGAAGAGAAAATGTACTATCAAAACAATGTCGTTTCGCTGCTTGCACGTCCATTAACGCACATATCGTTAGTTTGTTATATACGTATTGTTTAGTATGTTAAACAAAAGGTTTGTGTATAATTTTTTATAAGTTTAAGGGTTTCATAATGTTATTACTTTATCGATGGACTTTTTGTAAAAAAGTAATATAATTTGAGATTCTCGAAATGGTTTTGGCCATGAGAAAACTTAGCATACTAAAATATTCTAATATAAAATTATCAAATTTTCTCTTACAACCATCATATGTATTGCGATCCCCAATAAAAATTGCTATAAAATAAAAATATGGTTAGGTTTAGTTCGATAATAAGGTTAGTATTTATATTATAAAAATATTTTAGGATTTTTAAATACTCTATCCATTCTATTTATTTGTGAACAATTCCTTTTACATGTATATTAGGAAAAAATATATTTTTTTCACTTTTACCCAAAAATACTCTTATTCTTTTAATTATTATATTACAATTTAAAATTATTCCACCTAAAAGGATGATTTTGGCAACACCAACTATTTCAATAAAATACTACAAAAAAATACTCAAATTATCTTAATAAAATATTCCTCATTTTTTCCACTTTCTCTTTCCTTCCCTTCTTGCCACATTATCTCTCCTTCCTCCTTATCTTTTTTATCTTTCCTTGTGGAACTATGAAACCCAGCATATTGAAAGTAAAAAAAAAAAAATTAAAATTAGTGGAATAGCTATGGATAACGGGAAGGTTTCTTTCTCCTTTTTGCCACGTTATCTTTTCTTCCCTCCTAATCTTCTTCATTTTTATCGTTGGAATTATGAAGCCCAGCATATTGAAAAAAAATAAAATAAAATTGGTGGGATAGCTATGGTAGGAAAGTTTGTAGTTGAAAATGACAGAAATGTGGTTAAGGATATGATTGTTTGCTCCATAACTGTTGTATACAAAAACCAAGTGGACTTAATGTAGGGAGATTATATTAGAGGTAAAATTTGAGAACCATGCTACAACGAAAAAGTTGTTAACAACTTAATGCTTTGTTTGGATTTTGGAGTGTAACACCCCTTAATCTGACTATTTCTAGCTGAACCAAATTGTGCCACATTACATATTACATGGTATACATATCATATTTATTACAAAATATGGCTATTTTTTTTCCTTTTATTTTAACTTTGCTTATGCTGACTTTAACTTCACAGTATATGCCAATCTATGTTCTTGTTGCTCCAACTTCTATACTTTTTTTTTAGACTTACAAGTTCATAATAAACCAAACTTGTTGAGCGATTACGCTCAGTGGATACTTTAACTAATGAAAAGTATAAATAATTTAAATGCACATGCATAAATTAAAAATATAAATTAAATATTAAACAACAGCACTTAATAGAATGTTCATTAAATAATAATTGCTCTTTAAAATAAATAAAATTGTGTTATTTAAAAATCTTACTTGACTTACTTTATTAGTTTGATTTGCTCTACTAGATATTCAGACAAATCCACTTTAGAATAAACTCACCAATTGGCTATGTTTTCAACTGGCTACGTTGTTTCTTTTGGATAACTCACCAAATAGCGGACACAAAATGACTATTTTGCTTACCAATCAAATGGCTACATTAATCGGTTGTCACAGCAATCAATCACAACGCCTGTCGCCGTGACAAATCAATGGCTATATATCAAAAATTCATGACATGATCGATCATTCACTACATTAACCCGGTTTAACTAAATCATAGTAAAGCTTAAAATATTTTTCACATAATTCCAATTTTCTAAAATCAATAATTTTCATCATGAAATTCAACATAGATAATTATTCCAAACATCAACACATTCAATATTTATATTCATTTCAAAATCATATCAATCACATTTATCAAATAATATTTTGTAATATTCTTAAATCAATTATTCATCTTAAATACTCATTTCAATTTTATACTTTTTCATTATATAAAATACCTTTCCATAAATCATTTAAAACACATATTGATTTCATAATTTTTATTGAAAACTCTTTTATCAAATATATATTACTACCTCCGTGTTTTCAGGTTCTTTACGTTTCTATTTTTGGGTGTGTTTTTCATTTCCTTACGTTTCCATTTATGGTAAGTTTTGTAATTGTTTATTATTATTTTTTTATTGATATTGGTGAAAAAGTAAGTTTTTAAGAAGATTAGTAATTGTTTATTATTATTTTTATTTTGATATTGGTGAAAAGTTGATTTTATTGGTATTGATGAAAAGTAAATGTAAATAAATGAAAAACACGGAGGTAGTATTATTTTATCTCTATCGATCAAAAATACTAACCTTCTTAAAAATTTACTTTTTCACCAATATCAATAAAGAAATAATAATAAACAATTACAAAACTTACCATAAATGGAAACGTAAGGAAATAAAAAACACACCAAAAAATGGAAACGTAAAGAACCTGAAAATACGGAGGTAGTAATTTTTTTATTAAAAAAAATGCAAATTGACAAAGCAAGTTTTGGGCAAAAATCTAATAATAGGATAATATTGATTTCTAATTTTAAACTGAAAAGTCAAAGAGAAGTAAAAGTTCAAACATAGGTTTCATGCAATTGTAAAGTTTTCAATGTCACCCATTCCATCCAATAAAAGAAATGCTTAATTTTATTTTTATAAAAAAAAAAAAAAAACCTATAGATTAGCTAAAACGACTGATTATGTTAACTGAAAAACAAATTGAATGAGCTAATTATTGAAGTTCAAAAGATAAATTAACAAAATGTTGACAATATCTTGTTCAAGTACAAAAGAAAGAATAAAATAAACCATCATTCAAACATGATGATCAAATGAAAAAGTAATTTTAGATAAAGCCATATATGGTCATTTCTGTTGTGGCATTGTAAATCAGATCCACTAATATATGGTCATGAACATCTAATTAGAACTAATAAAGTGTAATTAAAAAGATGAAAATTTTAGATTGCTTCAAGTAAAATAATACTAACATAAAATTTGGGATAGAGTTCCGAACTTAAAAATTAGTATAGCGAATGGAAACTCTCTCTGACTAAATAATTTGCTCCTCATTCACTTGCCTATGAACCCACCTAATCATAAATAAGTATTGTTGCACTAAAAGCAAATGCTATGGATGAGACATCACAATTCTAAATCTCTCCCCACATCATTATTGAACCTAAAATAAAATTAGATCAACATAAAGATAATACAAAGGAATCATATAATGTAACATGAGTTGCTTTCTGTCTTGATAGAACAAACAACTAAGATTCAAATCTGTAACTTCCTGATGGAAATAAGGGAGACAGACACTCCTATTCAAGAATATTATTAACATTTTCCTTTTGAAAAACAAAAGTACCTCCCCCTTTGAGTCAATTTTTAATCCTCAATTAGACACAGCAAAGCAAAAACACCCAAATTTTCATTAAAAAGGAGTTTCAAAATGGAAAAAATTTACATTAAAAGTGGAAGTTGGGAGGTCATAAATTCAACTAAAAAAAGCTTTATATGTAAAACTAAAAATGCAACAACATCAATTATAACCTTTGCTTTCTAGTCTATTCTCTTTGTTTTTTGCACATGCATATGAAAATAATGTACATGGCACTGTATTAAAAACTAGAACAGCCAGTAATTTACATGTCCAGTCAACATCTAAATACTTTGTCAAATGAAATAAATGAGTAATAAAGCACCAAGACGAAAAGGGTTATGCAATTCTTAATAATCTCATCATTCAACCACTTCATTTACTCTACATGTCAGTCCAGATGAAAACCAATTTCCCCTTGTCTAGAGAAGGAGAGGAATTTACAGCTGATACATAAAGGGAGCTTTTTTTGCCAGAAGGTTACGGCGGGTACAAAAAATTCAATGAATTCACTGTTTAATTTGGATGTCAAATTGTCCATGAGAGAAATATCAGTAGATGTCCTCATCTTGCAAATACAAGTGTATGGTAAACTCATTGGTGAAAGAAAATAGGAGAATCAACTAATTACCAGCTTATTTATAAGGGAAAAAAAGAATGTGGCATCTGAACCAAGTTCCTGAGATTTATCATGGAAAAATGCATACATAAGTGATAGAGGGATCAAATGTTTTACATACTACTAGTGCAAAAGTCACATCAATGTTCTTGATGAAAACAAAGGAAATAGGAAGACAGGGCAAAGTTAAAATTTTAAAAAACAGGGAGCATTTTCAATTGGCTAGGTATCCCATGTGGAAACTTTGGGTAAAATGGACCACCAAAATTACAAGATGACAAAGATCTTTCATGGTATCTTCAAATGTTTCTGCAGTCCCCACGAAATTTCCACACTATTTAAGTGAAAGGATAAAACTAAATGGACCCTGAAACTGACACCATCCTTTCCTAACAATTTTAATCCAAGTTGAGAGGAAGGAACTTGAGTTTAGAAAGGAAAGAAGCAGCCATAGGTTGTTATGTTGTCACCGACCACAGTGACATACTTCGAAGCCAATAGATATACAACCAACAGAAAAATACAAATACCCATTATTTTTTTTTTTTCATAGGATATAATAATGTCTATTGGACAGGTACAATGAATACAACAATACAAGCTTTCAGAAAGCCACAATTTATCAACTTTGGCATAAAACCAGTATAGTATAAGCAAGCAAGTTACAACCTTTTTCTGTCCCTAATATTTCAATTTCAAACGATTATATGCAAGTGCACATTTGATTAGCCATCTTGATATATAACCAAAGTGAGAAATGGTGAAAATATAGAAGTGCATATTTATTTCTGTTCATAATGTATTGTTATGCAATAAATTATTCATTGATAGTGCAGTAATAAGATGCATGTTCTGAAGAAAGCAATTCTGGATACTGTCACGCATAAGTTACTTTACAGCAGTTAAAGTGAATGCTCCAAACACAGGGGTGAAAGATAAAACGAAGAGCATTCCATCCCATGTTTGTAATTATTTACCTTTTAACTTCTCATATCACCCTCCTTGTCCTAGGTGTAATTATTTCATGCATTTCCCTTCTAATTAAATTTTTGTTTTATGTTTCAAAGGAGAAGAAAGAAATAATAGGACCAAACTTACTTTGGTCTGCCTGTTAAGGTTATCAAACCAAACCAGTGCTAAGCTTGTCGGCAAGAGTACCTTTGTCTGAAATAATAAAAGGACTTCTCAGTTTTGTAGCATTTCAGTCTCATAATCAAGTCTTACTAGATCTACCTAGCCACAAAGTTAAGATTTGGGGAACCTATTATTCAAAAGTCTAAACATAGTAAAAGGAATTAAAAACAGTAAAGGAACTCTTTTTATAAGAATCCAAGCAATATTTATGTTTCAGAAACAGTAGTTCCATAAATCTCCCAATTAGAACTCTGTAAATGAGACTGTAAGCAAGTGCACACTGGTATTATATTATTTAATTTAGAAGAGAAAATAGGAGAAAGGGATTGAAAAATGGAAATTAACAGTTTATGCTGAGATGGAGACGTTCAATAAGTTTTAGTGTTCTATTACTCTTAAATCAAAATCCTCAAAGTACTGTCAACTTTTTCTGAAGGATTCAGTACTCAGTTGGGTCTATGCCATAATACATGAGAAACTGATAAATATAGTCTATGCTACGCTGTTCATAACTCATGAGACTCCCCTCTATGAAAGGCTCAACTCAAGCGCATCTATCATCTCTCTGCTTTTGTACAGAGGTTCTTTCTTTCTACAACTCATCCTCTAATGAAAGCAGCAGGCCTAAGGCCCTAAGGTGCTCAATAATGGAATTTTACTATTTTCCATTGCTACAAACCGTGTAGCATTCTAGAAAGAATACTTTCCATATAGATTTCTTCAAATTCTGTAAAACACATGACGTTCATCTATCTATTTTCTCAAATTGAGTCATAACTGAAAAATATTACATATCCTTAAGGTGCTAATTCAGAGAAAGTATAACCTCTGAGTTGTAGAATTTAAAGTAATCTCATTAGTTTCTCTTGAGGGGTCATTTTCAATCATCACATATACTTAAGTTCACAACGGAAGGCTATTGATAAACTTTCTCGTATTGCTGTTAGTTTGTGTAACTTATTACTGTTTCTTAAGTGGGTGAGCAACCATCTGGTGCAAAACTATCATAGCATTGAACAATGTCCGAAACTAGTAATTGTCCGTAACCCCAATTCGGTACAAACTAAATAATGACCTGTGTTAACAAATCTCCAAGCTGACTACCTAAACAGTAAAAGCTGCATAAACACAGCGTGGAAATTTAGGGGGAAAGTTAAATTTCCTTTTGTTAACAGGTTGGTAGCTTTTGGTAAAAAAAAAAAGGGTTGGTAGCAGTAGCTCAACTATTCAACAAGGACTCCCAATTATAATTATTGTGTCCATCAAGGACAAAAAATGGGAAATGAACTGACAGCATAACTAAATTTCCCTTCATTTACCCGCAAATGGATTCTCCCCAAATTGGTAGGAAAATATTTCTTTTCCTTTTCCTCTCTTTTTCTTTAGTTGCACCATTAATGTCCCAGACCAAACATTTGATACAGGAAAATATAATTCTAGTCAATATAGCATACAGACTAACTCAAACACATAATTTTATCAAAATTACAAGTTATAGAGAAAACCTGTATCCAAGATGATGTGAACTGCATGAAATGGTATGACATTTAGGTGAAATTATGTAATTCCAATTAGGTTCCATATTTTTCTTTGTAACTTGAGATATAAATCTGAATCCTAACGAATCCTCTTCGCCTGAATGCATCATTTAAGATATAGATAGTTAGGAGATCAAATACAGCGCCAAACATTAAAACTTCTCAAACAATGAATACAGTTTAGCACAATTGACATAACATACCTCTGAAAACCTAATTGGTAAATTAATTTCAAGTAAATAAGAAAATTTCCTCTCCAAAATAAGAAACAGAACGGAGTCGAATTAAGTTTTCCGAGCAGGAATTTTCAATAATCCTTCAAGAATACCAAATCCACAGGCGCAAAAGCGAGGGAATTTGTTAAGAATTAAAGCTAGATTTGCCTGTTTGGAGGCTGTAGAGGAAATCAAAGGCTTTGAATTTTGATTTATGGTATGGGCTTCTGTTTGTAGGCCCAAAAGGCCCGTTAATATGTTACCATGCAAATTCGTCCACCAAAAATAAAATAATGAGGAAAACAGGTTCGATTACAAAATAATAGGAAAAATGGCCTTCTAGAGCTTTTCATATTACAAAATTAAAAACAATAGTTAAAGGAGCCATTTTTGCTATAAGTTTACAAATGGTATATGATGAGTTTACAACAGTTTCCGGCAGCCTGCAAATTTTCAGTGATTCACCGGCAACAATTCCAGCTAGGTCGCTTTCCCAATGATATCATCTTTCATAGTTTCCGGCATGAAAAATCAACAAAAACCTTCAAGATTCGGCTTGAAACTCGTTGGATCCTTCTCTGCTTTCGGTTTTTGGCATGTTTCAAAGCTTTTTCGTCAACTATGGCAGCTCAACCCTTCATCTGCAGTCTGCAACTCATTACATACTTCTAATCTTCATTCTCCGACCAAAACATGACGTAAAGCTTCTCTGAAAGTCAAAGCAATACAGAAGCATGACCAGATAGTCGTTCAATGATTTCCAATTGGTTTTAATTGGCGGCGCGAATTCTCTCCGCTGCTGGAAAGTCAGTTTCTTCATATTTTCAAACTGCTTGTGACGATTTTCTTGTGTTTTGATATTCTTCAAATTCGTTTATGATCGTCATTTTTAACTTAGCGCCACCGATGGAGCAAAAGTACGTCGGAATCACAATGGCTAGGTTTCTGAAGAGCTTCTAGGATAGGGTCAGTGGTTGGCAGCATTAGTTAATCTCTTTCCCTGAGTCTGAGTTCAGTCCTTTTCAAGCCAAGTTTGTGCAAAAAATTTCCTATTCTCCAACTCATAAGAACCAAAACAGGCACTCGTAACCGTCCCTAACCTCTGTCTCTAACCTATTTCAATGAGTCTCTACTGTGATGATTGAGATATTCATATGATATTCTTTCTTTTCAAATTTTATGCTTATTTTTATTTTTTATCAGATTAGACAGAGTACTTTTCTTCTTTTTGAATTGTTTGCTTATTCGTTTATATAAATAGAAAAGAAATTGAACCTGAATTCATAAGAACCCTTTAGCTTTGTTTTCTAAAGCCCTTGTTAATTGGGCTATCCATACCCAATCCATTATTAAGGTGAGCTGAACCGACGGTTCATGGTTCACGATCACGATCCCTTAAACCATAGTAGGACGGTGACACCATTGATTCATGGTTAGGCCCCGATTCGTCAGTTGTTCAAGAAGGCAGTTCAATGAATCGACTATTTCTAATTCACTATTCATAATTTTGTTAAACCTTAAACTAGTCTTAGGAACATGGTTATATTTTGGTTAAAGCGAATTAAGACAAGTTAAATCGCAGTTCAAGATGGTTTAGCTCTACAGTTGGCACAGTTCAAACCGGTCCATGGCCCTCTAATTGCAAGTAATAGCAATGGAAATTTCTAGATCACATATGCTATTCTATAAAGGAAAATATGAATATGTGATATTTTTATTGTAAGCTTCCTCTATATTTGAAACCCTTCAAAAGGTGTGGTTTCCTTTGCTTGGTCTATGGGAGAGGTTGCCCTTTTGCCCCTCTATATTTGAGACCCTCCAAAAAATGTGGTTGCCTTTGCTTGGATTATGGGAGAGGTTGCCTTTGCCCATATCAGGGAGAGGTTGCCCTTTTGGCCTCCCCTCCTAGTCAAGATGTTGGACTTGAGAATCAATGGAACTCTTGGGCTCCAAGATTCTAAGGACCTTTAAATCTTATTGCACACGAGGTTTTCGGGATTTTACTGCTTCACACTCCATATATAAGGCCCTCATCTAACAACCGAATCACTTTTTAAACTTTCATTTATAAATAAAATTTGTAGAGTAAATTATTACAACAATTCAGTTAAAATGTCTAGTTGAGCAAAATTAACTATATAATTAATTATTAATTATTTTTAAGAGAGTTAATTTTTATAAATTTTTTTTTTTTTTAAACAAAGACATAGAGTGACGGGCGCAAGGTGAAAATTGAACAGTGATCTCAACTCAAGGTAAGCAAACACACAGGCCATTTAGGCTAGGCCTTACTCCCCTATAAACCTTTGGTTAACTTAGGCTAGAACAAAACCCTTACATTAGAGCCCTCTGTGCTTAGCACAACACAATCACTATAATATAGCTTTAGCCAAATACATAAATTCATACTTAAATTTTACGTTTTCCCACATGGAATATTGAATTTTGTGTGTGATCTCTTAAACACATGAATTTTGTACTACTTTATACTAATGACCCATTAAACATATGAACTTCTCCTTTTTATGGTCACTTGGACAACCCATCCAATAAAAAAAAATACATCGCAAAGTGTGAATTGTGTGAAAATTTGTAAGTTAAAACGACTAAATGGTCACTTATATGAAAGTTCATGTATTGGAGGAGTCACTTGTACAGATTTAGGTATGTGAGAAATCACTCACAAAGCTCAGTGTTTTGTGAATTTGTATATTAGGCCATATACCTTTCCATAACATTATGAATTATTATAGCCATGAAATCTTAATATAAGCAAGCCAGGGAAATGAAAAAATTAACTTCACTGAAAATTCAGATTTATTATTCACCATGTTTTTGTCTAAAATTACGAAGGCAACATCCTGATTCTTGATTTCTATTATTATTTATGGATGATTTGAATTTCTTTCATTATTTTTCCAAAGTTATAAAATGAGTAAAGTTTCAGTTGAGACATGAATAAGCCAATGATTTTTCTTCCATTAGCTCTTTTGCTGTTGCATCCATTTTCCCTCTTGAAAACTCATCAATCTTTAGCCCTGCATTTGTATCAACCAGAGAAGAAAACTCAAATCACTAAACTTAACTTCCCAAAAAAAAAAAAAAGAAGAATAAATAAGATCAAAATACCCTGCACAATAGACCAATTTCCTTTCTCGCAGGTCACCGGAAAAGAATAAATGAGACCAGGCTGAACCCCATATGATCCATCAGAATACACTCCCATGGACACCCATGTTCCCTGAAAACCAAACAAGAAAATCGAATTTAAAACAGGATGGTATTATAAGTTTTACCATATCAAAATTTAATAGTACTATTTTTTGGATGAAAAAATTAACCTTTGGTGTTCCAAGAACCCAATCTCGAATATGATCACAAGCAGCACTTGCAGCTGATAATGCACTTGATAGTTTTCGAGCTTTGATGATGGCCGCACCTCGTTGCTGAACGGTGGTGATGAATTCAGAGTTTAGCCTATGAAAATGGTGCATTCCACCCTGATGTGTCAGTAATGGGGTAGTTAATTCAAACGATAAAGAAAAAATACCATTTAGAGAGTGTTTGGCATAGCTTAAAAGCAGTTTTTCAATCACTTTGTAACTTGAAAACAGTGAATTTACCTGTTTGTCTAGGCTTTTTAATGTCTATAAGCTGTTTTGATAAAATGCCATGTTTTAAAAGTAAGAAACAGAAAAGCTTAAGCAATCACAAACACTAGCATATAATTTACTATACCATTGATCATCTGCGACAAGTTCTCTGACTGGCTTCTCTCCACTGCCAGTCGTGACAGTTGCATGATTGACGTCAGGATATTGAGTCGAGGAATGATTTCCCCATATGATAACGTTCTTCACATCGCTAACGGGAACATCAAGCCTCTCAGAAATTTGGCCTAATTCTCTGTTATGATCGAGTCGGGTAAGACATGTAATGTTTTTCTCTGGGATTGAAGGTGCAAATTCTTTCAAGATGAGTGCATTTGTATTTGCTGGATTTGCCACCACTAGCACCTGCAAAATAAAAGAGGCGACAATTTCACACATATACCTAAAAAACAAGGTCTCAAAGGTGCAATCAATCTTAGCTAATTGGGTACAAACAATCTATCAGCTGGATGAATCAGTTTGAACCAAATGTACACATAATAATTCAAATAAAACCTCTCACCTTACAATCAGCAGCAGCATGCTTCTCCAAGGCTGAAGCCTGAGCCTTGTAAATAGTTACATTTTTAGACATCACATCCTTTCTCTCCATACCTTCTTTTCGAGGAAATCCGCCAACCATAACAGCTATATTGACTCCCATACATGCTTCAACAGCATCAGTTGTAGCAATAACTCCTATATATTCTCAACAGGACAAAGGACAAATTTTCCAAAATTAGTGAAAAAAAAATGAGAGAATTATGAAATCTAACTAAAACAAAAAAAAAAACCAGACTTCAAAAAAAGTACCCTTAAGCAAAGGGAAAGCAGCATCTATCAATTCCATTTTAACCCCATTTAAGGCTTCAGCTGCAGGTTCAATATCAAGCATGTGTAGAATTACAGGTTGATCGGGGCCAAGCATGATCCCCCTAGCTACCATTGGAACAATTGCATACCCAATTTGTCCTGTGGAAAAAGAAACACTAATTAAAAACTGAAAAAGAAAAAACCCATATGAATCCATAGATCAATTCAGAATTTTAAACAAAGTTTTCAGAAAACAAGATCCAATTAGAATTTGGAATCTGAATTTAATTAAGCTTGCCTGCAGCACCAGTAACAAGAACTCTCATAGGTTCCTTTTCTACATTTAGGAAACTGCACATATATTTAATCATTTTGAAACAAAGAGTAATAACAAACAAAACAACCAAAATTTTTTGAATCAAGACAATATGATCATAATCCCGATTCAAATCCATCTCTAAATAACAGATTATAAATTATAATAATTCAAATGATTACTGTCAAAATCAATAATACGATCCATTAATATATAAACAACACTCCTACCCGAGAAAATAAAGAATCTAAAGAAACACCTCCATGACAAGACAAAAAGATACCAAAACAAAACCTATACCCAAATCAAAGAAAACATAGAATAAGATCTCTACATTCTGAAGAAAAGGACCTTTTTTTTTTCCACATGGGTTTACGTTTTTAATAGAAGGAAAAAAAAAAAAAAAGAGTGTACCAGCAGCGCCAGTGACCAAAACTTTGAGCGGGGCTTTTGCCATTGGTGATCGGAAGGTGTAGTTTTTGGGTTAGATAGATGGAGAGGCAATCGATGAAGATGAAGATGACGATGAAATGAAGAAAAAAATTGGGTGATATAGAGATTATAGAGGGGATTGAGTTGAGATGAGGAAACGGGATCGACAGTGACGAAAATCGAGGATATAGATAACTGTGACGATGCTATTTTGATTTACATGGTTCAAATTGTTAATATTTTTATTTAAATTTATATATATTAAAAATTTCAAACTTCCCTGCATGCTTCTTGCTCTGCTTAACGGTCTTGTTTGGATTACACATTTTGAATATAACCAACTCTTTTTCATCTTTTATTTCCACTACAAATTAAATGAAGTTATATAGATTATAGAATTTAAAATTACTATAGTATTATTGCAATTCTAAGGAAATTGTGAATATTTTTATTTAAATTTATATGTAGTAAAAATATATAATATGCACGTAAATATATAACTTATGGTAATTAGACAAGCAAATATGTCCGCTACGGGTGTAAAATGGAAATGTACATTAACAATTTAATATCAAAATAAAATTATTAGTGCTAAGCAGTAAACAATCCAATGGATCAAAGAGGGAAGAGGATTCCATCTCCATCTAACATATAATGCAGTCGGAAAACGCGGTTCGTTGGATACTGTCCACACCGCACTCTCAAATAAAGAACTACTGTATTGAAGATCCAACTCTGCAAGCAAGAAAAGCCATCGATAGCCAATAACGGACTGAGTCTTGCTCCAAACAAGGTATGATGCAAGCGATGGTATCTCTACTATTGGTTAGGGCATTGGACTACTTCTTCGTAATTTGAGAATTAAAATATAATATAAATTTCCTATTTATAATATAGTTTATATAAATTAAATATGAAATGGATAAGATTTCTAATTATTTATATTTATGCATAAAATAAATAAAAATAATATTAATGGATGCGGAAGCAAACATCGTTCCATTTTATATATAAAAATTTTTAGAAGAAAAAGTTATTAATACATTATCAGAGTTCACTTTTATTTATTTTTTAAAAAGTAATCTTTCTGTTTTTTAACTGAAAGAATTTAAATTAATATATTTTTTAAAGTTAAACTCTTTTTTTTTTAATAACATAGATAGAAACTCGCACACTCTAATGTAAATAGAAAAATTCAAACTCAGTCTTAGAATTCGAGAACAAAAATCTTACCAATTTTATTAGCTCCTAAACACTTTAGAAAGTAATTTTTTGTTTTTTACTGAAAGAATTTAAATTAATATATTTTTAAAGTTAAACTCACAAAGAAAAAGTGGAGAGAAGAAGAAAAAGTACTATTTTGTCCCTATTTTTTAAAAATTGAACTAATTTATCAATTTACGTTGCATAATATTCTGTTTTGTTATATTGTTTTAGAAAATATATAATATTTAATCTTTCGTTAATTAAATGGTGATAAAAAATTAATAAATTTGTGAAATTATAACTAATAAAACTGTCACCATTGAACCGCCTCATCGTAGTCTAATTTCATAAATAAAGTGAGAACTAAAATCAGTTTAACCCAGCCCGTGAATATAAATTTATTCTAACCAAATTAAATTGAATTAGCCTTCTAACTCTTCAGAAAATTAAATGGATATTTAATTAGAAATATAATAAAAATAACATTACATTCCTTAGATTGCGCTAATATTCTATTCTAATACCATAATTCAATCTAATTTCATATGAAGTAATAATTTTTTAAAATGTTAAATATATTCAAATTCAATGATGAAGCTATTGAAATTGCTACAAGGGAGAAAGTGGTTATTGATGCTGGTTACATGGAACAGCCTTAAATTTCATACCGCCAATTTCTTCTTAATGTTACTGAGAAATTGGTAAAGTTGCAGAAATTGGTAAAGTTACAATTTACTTTTAGTTTTATTACTGGTTAATTCTGTTTTAAGGTAAAAAAGTATATTTATGTTGTTTATTTAAAGAAATGTTGTTTGGTTATTAGTGTCTATTTGTTGTACCTGTATTGTATCACCACCACAGAGGAGGGGATCACATGACGCGAGTTGTGGTGGGCAAGGTCAAGGGTCCTACGATTTCATGTGCACTCTTCACATCCAATTGCCGACGTGGAGGCTTAGAAGCTACACGGTATAATCACAATCAATCTCGATTCGAGACCATTGAGACCAGCTAAATTTATATATATATATATATATATTTTTTTTTTTTAAAATAACATGTTAGTACTGCGTTTAGAGATAAATTACAGTGAGTCGTAATTTGTATAAATTGATCATGTAATATAAATTTTATATAATTGTAAATTCAACGGTATAAATGAATTCATGTTTAATTTAAAATCAGAGTCAAATTCTATAAACCGTTACCCATTAAAATTGATCTTGAGACTTAATACAGACATTCTAACATATTATTTAAAAAAAAAATAAGAAAAAATAAAAAGCCTATATCTTGAATGTCTCGATTTTTTTTTTATAATAAGACATGGGTATAAGAGAAAATGCTTCTAGCTGATAGTAGTAGGCTATAAAGGATGGCCATTCCTAGACATACATTTTTTTTCCCCTCTGACTTCTGTTTTTTTTTTTTTTGTCTTTAGTTAATCCCAAAGTTTGCACTCAGGACCTTTTGGTCTTTGGTGACTTACCTCACCACCAGGCCAACCCCTTGGGTTCTCTCTAGAACTCTCTTTCAGCTTCTAGTTAATCTTGGAGTTCCTGTGATTGCTGCCGGCGTTCTTTACCAGTAGTAGTCATTTTTCCTTCCTTTGTATTTTTTTTTTTGTTCCTTGTTTTAGTTCGGATTTTTTCTTTATTTTGTGGTTTGATTTTTTGGGGTTTAATCCTCTTTTTTTGCTATGGTTATGGTTGATCCACTAGTTTTTGGAGCATAACTTTGCCTCCTTCTTTCATCTTCATGATGAAATACAAAGATTGAAAGACGTTTTTTCTTCTCTAACTCTCTTGTATCTCTGGCTCCTGAATTTCGTTGTAGAAATTAATAACTAATGAAAGTAATTTTACTTCTTCTTTTTTCATGTGATGGTTGAATGTGGATTTGGCTTTGCGGAATCAATCAGGGCCAGAACGAGCTTGCAGTTGTAGAAACACCTTCCACATTTGAATATAAGTCTCGTCACTATTATCATTGTTGGATCGACAATCTGAGGCACCACCAACTAGCTCTCGCCGCAATGACGATTCTGGTATTAGAAATCAAATGAAGGAAGAGGAAATAATGGAAACTGAATCTATGCCTACATCAAAATTAATTATTGAATCCTCAGGTGATTTTGTGTGGTGAGCTGAGGGTTTTAATTCTTATTTGGCGGACGTCGGGACTGAAACAGGAGGAGGTCACCATCTTCGTAGGGTCGACGGAAAAGCTAAATGAAGATTCTTTGCTTATGTGCCTTTCTCGCTTTTCTTTCAATTTCTAGGTTGAAAATAAAAAAAGGGAGCATTTTGTGATGGTTAAAGCCCACATAAATGCCTTTTTGTTCTTTAACACGTTGAGGGCTTGTTCCTACATCACGCTTCGTCACCTCTGTTAGAAAATGGTTATGTGACATCCACTTTTATAGTTTAAGGGTTTAAAAATACTATTAGTACATTGAAGAGAGGGGGCTTAATAATGTGTTTGGCCTTGGTTTGCAATTTTTTTTTCAAATTATACAAATTGCTAAAGATGATGCTACATTATTTGTTGAATTCAAATATTGGAGCAATGCAAATTTTTGTATTGATATATTTCAGCAAATTTTTCATCCTCCTGAACTATCAAAACACAATGGCAAACAATACTAAACTACTTTTACACCATCATAATTGCCAATGAAAATAGAATAGCAATCACTAACCAATTCGCCATTTTACTCTCACTTCTAGCCACCCGTTTCTCAAGCTTGTAAACAATGAATGCATTAAGCTCCAACTCCAACAACTTGGACTTGTTATTATGGGTATTTAGTTCTACAACTAGTTGAAAATCAATTCATTTTTCATTAACTTCACTTTTGAGTTGATTAATTACTTCCACAACTCTCTCAAAACATTTACTGTTGAGCCACTCAAAATAGCAAACCATAAAGCCTGCAACCATGCCAATTTAGTATTTAGACTATAATTCAAATCATCAATCAACATATTAAAACAATATTAACTGAATTATTTAACTCAACTCCATTAATCCAGGTCGGGCTTCTTCTTATTCTATGAAAATCAAATTTAGGGGGTGAACTTTGTAATTGAACATAATGTTGCAGCAAATGGCGACGGATGTTAAAAACTCTATATCTCTTTCGTGCGTTGCACATATACACTCGTTATTTGATCTTAGTATATTTATATATTATTATATTTTTAATTATATTTTATAGTCACAATATAACACTATAAATAACTACAATTCGATCATAAATAGTGGATTTCAAATAATGTTTTTTTTTAGTTTTGAATTAAAAATACTATTAATTAATAATTTATGTTTTAAGGTCAAAATAAGCTTGCTAGTCACCTAGAAATAGAAAAACAATTTTTATACATATATTTAAAAATTACGTAATTGATTATTGTTTATATTTAGTTTTCTTATACAGTTTATATAACTATAGAAGGACAAAGAGTTGGTGCAGTGGTTGACAGTACAACTACTTTACTAGGAAAATCTGGGTTCGATTCTTAGCATCCCATTTTTCTCCCTCTCTCTTTAGATTAGAACACCTAGGTAAAAAAAAAAAGCAGTTTATGTAACCATAGTAGTTTAATAGTATTAAATAAATGCCCTCAAACACAATAACTTTACGAGTTTTCTGGAATGTAACCTCTTACATGTGCACAAATACACACAAATAATTCCTTCAGCAAATTAACACACGGACACTGACCAGTGTGAGTTGTCACTAATTTCATTCTCTTCTCCATTTTCTTCCGCAAATCCTATCAGAAGGGAGCGAGATTGGGACGATTGGCAAGAGGAAGAAGACAAGTGATACCTAAATTCTAAGCAGAAAATTCGAATTCAAAGCAAAAATGCACAGATTGAAGGAAGCAGCAACCTTACTGATACGGCGGAGCAAATCGCGCTCTCTTACTCATAACCACCACAGAACTGTCTCGTCTCTTCCAAGCAATACCGATGAAGATCTCGAGAACCAGGTCGTTATGTTAGTATCTACCGCTTCTGATCTAGTAATTAACTCGTATTTTTGTATTGAATTTTTTTAATTAACATTTGGCTGATTTCGCTATTCTTTGTCTGCCTGAGGTAGGTGTTGGTTGAAGGAAACGCTTATTCGAGAACCGCCATTCTCAATAGAGCTTCCGCTCTAAATGCTCTCAATACAAATATGGTGCTCGTCTGCCATTGTCTCTTTTTTTTCTTTCGAGAAATTATATGAGAATATCTTATCTAATACTGCGTATTTGTGTAAAAAATTTAGGGCGCAAGATTGTTAAAATTATATAAATCTTGGGAGGATAACCGGGATATCGGTTTTGTAGCTATGAAGGTAATACTTCAGTTTTCTCTTAGGTTAGCTAAGCCATCATGTATTGTATTTGCAATATTTTTTATGTAATTGATATTTTTCATTTAATTCAATTTAAGTATTCAGTGAGGAACACTTAGAAGTTGTTTTTGAATCTGTGAAGGGTAGTGGCAGGGCATTTTGTGCAGGAGGAGACATTGTTACCCTTTATCAATTGATAAACCAAGGTACTAATTTGCCTTTCAATACGCCTACATAACAGTAATTTAATCAATTAAATTCCATTTTTTTTTCAAATGGTTCTACTATATAACTTAGTGTAAGGTGTTCGGGTAAAGTGAGCATGATGTTTACTTCTCTATGCAGGGAGAATGGAAGACTGTAAGGAATTTTTTCGGACATTGTATACTTTCATATACGTCTTAGGTACATATTTGAAGCCACATGTGAGTATTCACAATCCTAAAATCAATGACAACTAGTAATGGTGCCGCTTTTCATGTTGCAATATATAAATATCGCTTTTCATGTTGCAATATATAAATATAACTTGTATTACGAAAGTTTTGGGAAATATGGAAAAGTCATATTATTATATATAGGGAGAACTATTTTTCAGTATTCATTCTAGTAGTTTAGGTCTTTTGTTAAATTTTTGACTGGTGCATTAACTATTTCCTGTAGGTGGCTATTTTGAATGGTATTACAATGGGTGGAGGTGCTGGAGTTTCAATACCGGGGACATTCCGTGTTGCAACTGATAAAACTGTATGATAAAAACGATGAACCTATTACATTTTGCACTCATTAGTAATTATTGATTTTTCAAAATTATTCAGAATATATTGTTACTGTTTTTCTCACCTGTAACTTTAAGCAATGTTGCAAACAATGAACTTTTGTATTGCATTTTGTATGAAAATTTTGAAAATTTAAGGCACATTTAAAATTTTAAGTGAAATATAATTGATCCTTCATTATCTATTTCTTGTGATTTACTTGTGGAAACTGTGATGAACGCATAATTTGCTTTAGTTTCGCAGTTATAAATTTTAGTTTATGCACAGAGATCATAAATGATGCATTTATCCTAAGATTATTACAATTTTTTTTTAGGTTTTTGCTACCCCAGAAACACTTATTGGATTCCACCCTGATGCTGGAGCATCTTTCTACCTCTCTCATCTACCCGGTCACTTAGGTATTCTTGCATTATAATTTTCTTTCCTTTTTCTTTGTTATTTTCTCTTCTTTTTCTTTGTTATTTTCTCTCTTTGAAGGATCTATCGTAAGTGGCAGTGTAATGTTCATCCTTTCTGGAAATTATTGATGTATTCCTCTTTGGGGTTGGTCTTTAGTCCCAACACCTTTTGTATTTACTTAAATGCAACAGTTGCTCTTAATGTTCCCCAATGCAAATGCATGGAATTCATTTTTTGCTTTTGGGTGTCTGTCCATCCCAATGGAATTGAAGTGGTGATCGGAATGATACAGCTTTTGTTGCAATTAACAGAATAAGCTATATGAAAGTTAGAAGTTAGAAATGAGACTCAGAATGTATTTAGTGAAATCAGTTGTTTCTATTTCTTCAAATTTCAAGAAAGAAAATGGTGAATGAGTTCAGTGAAATGTCAATTGGTGTTAGTATGATTCTGATTTCTTATATGAGCTGGATTGATGTTTGCAGGGGAATACTTGGCTTTAACTGCAGAAACCTTGAAAGGGCCTGAAATGGTTGCTTGTGGCCTGGCTACACATTATTCATATAGTGAGGTTGACAGTAATATACCCTTTCTACATTTTCTTATTTCGGTTGTCTGTCGCAGTTAACATCAATCTATCCTTTTATTTTTTAATTTGCAGAGGCTTCAATTAATTGAGCAACGCCTTGGGGAACTGATCACTGATGATCCTTCTGTTATTGAATCTAATTTAGAAAAATTTGCTGACCTTGTACATCCAGATAAGATGAGTGTACTTCAGAGGTTAGTTTTACAATGAAAAAAAAAAAGGAAATTTGACGGTCATTGATATTTCATAGCAAACACCATTAAATGTTTTCAATTTATAAAAGGCATCCTAATTTTGCTGATGTAGTGACCAACTTTTGATCCTGTGTGGTCTTATTTTTTCAGGATTGAAACCGTTGATAAATGTTTCAGCCATGACACCATTGAAGAGATATTTGATGCTCTGGTAAGCATATATTTTTAGTGACATTGTTCAATAGTTTAGTCTGCAACAGAATGAATTTTGGGAGCACTCAAAGTTTTGATCTTTCATTACTTTTTATCAGGCCTTCATTGTGTTAAATTTTGTGAAATCTTGAGTTCTTTTAGCTTCGCAACTTATATTACTTCTAACATCATAAAAATGCAACTTTTGATGAAATATTTCTCTCAGGAAAGTGAGGCTTCTCGTACTAACGATGCATTTTGCAATTCCACTCTAAGAAGACTCAAAGAATGCTCTCCATTGAGCTTGAAGGTTTCCTTAAGATCTGTGAGTCACTTCTGCTCCTTTTTCCACCTATGCCTTCGCTTTTGTAACGATTGCATTTTGAACATAACCACTGCTGTTCTGTGTTACAGATACGAGAGGGTAGATTCCAAACGCTCGATCAATGCTTGGTCCGTGAATATCGAATGTCCTTACAGGGAGTATCCAAGCTCATCTCCAATGACTTCTGCGAGGTATTAGAAAATTCTTATTATTTCTTTTAGTTGAAAAATCATTCACAAATCACATTCCTTATCTTATCACTATAGTTTCTTTTCTAATCCTTCAGGGTGTCCGTGCTCGAATGGTACATAAGGACTTGGCACCAAAGGTAAGAGCTGTCTTCATCACTTCTATCAATTTTGGAGAAATAGATATATTATGACGGTGGTGGTAATGAGAATTACAACAATAATGCGTTATTGAAAGAATTAATAAATAATTAAATATATGAAGCCTGCCGTTTTGGTAAAAAAATTTGATTTTTTTTGCCTTTAAAAATACTGTTTCTTTTTTCAATATCCCCAAACTTCTTTTTATAAAAATTTTCGCTTCCAATTCGAAATTTCTAGCTCTGCCATTGAGCAAAACTAATTGTGTTTTTGTGTTTAATGAATGCAGTGGAATCCTCCAAGCTTGGAAGATGTTTCGAAAGACATGGTGGAACAGTATTTTTCTCCTCTAACTGCCCTGGAACCTGATCTACAGCTTCCAACTAAAGAACGAGAAGCATTCACCTAAAAAAAAAAAATCTGATCTTTCATTTTTTATTTTTTTGAAAACTGCAGAATAGCTACCTGCAACGGGCTGATGATAGAAAACTGGAAATTCAATAGTAATTTATATAAACTTTTAACCAGAGGGTTCCTGGCACCAGTGTTTTACTAAAGTGTTTTTTTTTGGGTGCTTACAAAACGGGTATTGATGTATTTTTACAAGACATTTTTTGGTGCCATTAGTTATTGAATAATTCGATTCCTACATAGTACATATTGTTCTAACTTTGTATTATTTTAATGTTCTTTCAGTCTTCCATTAATAATAAATAGGTCCGTCTCTATTTATGATATACACTTGTCTCTATATCCGTGGCCCCAAAATCATCCTTAGGGCTTACTAGGTTAATGTACAAGAAATAAAAAGGAAAGAAGAACAGAATTTCATTTTGTATCTCACAAAAGGTGAACCCATGAGGCATTACAAAGCAGATAAGAAACCAAAATACTGCAACCAATTGCGCCATATTGTTAATTAACTTGTATATCAGTCCATGACCATCACCCAAATGCTTAGATTTATTATCTTTCATTAGGCCATAAATTATAAATACCACTTAATTAGCTTATTAGGTTAACCAAAATGTCATTATTTTTCTCATAAAAGTGGACGGAACTCAGGACTAACATTTCAAAGTAGAGAAGAAAAAAAAAAATGTAATTACCAATTATTCACAAATTTCTTATAAGCTAACCATTGTTAGCTTTATAAAATATCTTTGAAGAGGCTATAAATACCACCTTTATAGCTTATTGTACTCACTACTCACTTATAAATAATATGGATTGTGGGCAGGTAACTTCGTCCTTGGCACCTTGCATGTCTTTCGCCACTGGAACAGACAATTCTCCGACACCTTCATGTTGTGCCGGAGTCGAGAATTTGGCCGCTATGGCTTCAACCACAGCCGATAAGCGATATGCTACCTCTCACCACCCAATAAAGGAAGCTTCCGTCTCTACACTTCCTTAGAAATGCGGGGTTGTAACTATAAGTAATATTCTCGTTTCCTTGGACATGAACTGCCTGAAGTAAAGTTTTTCTCATTATTATTCTATTTATTTTTTGTTGTTAAGACGATTACTAAATTAATTAAACTAATGTTTGTTTTTTTAATTTTCTTTGTCCAGCATTAACTAGTCGTATCAACGTCGTCAAATTTGATTTGTATCAAGAAAAATAAAATTGATTTGTATAAAATTAACATGGTATTAACTTTTACATATGAAGGATTAAAAAAAAAATTCAAATTAACATGGCTTTTTTTTTTTTAAGAACACAGTATTAACTTACACATATGAACGATAAAAATGTATTAACTTTCACAAATGAAAAATATTAAATTTCTCATATGAAATATAAAAAAAAATAACTTAATTTTCACAATATGAATTACATAAAAAGAAATACCCCAATGCCATATATATATATAACAGCGAATAACTTGATATGTTAAAAAAAAAAAAAAAAACACCGAATAACTTGAAAATCTATGGGGTTTTTCAAATTTATTGTACTTGAAAATATTTAGGGAACAGCACTTATTTTTTGACATATAAAAAGGCGGGGAGAAATTCTTAGGTAGACCTGGTTTACCACGTCATCTATGCACCAGTCTAATTGCATAATGACACATCAGCAGTTAGTTAGTTAGGATAACTATCAGAAAAAGAAAATAAAAAAAATAAAAAGATATAACTAATCATCTGCTGATGTGTCATCATGCAATTAGATTGGTGCATGGATGACACAGTAGACCAGGTCTACCTAATAATTTTTCCAAGAAAGGATTGTTGCAGTTGCCATTTCGGTTTTAGCATGACATTAGAAACCAGAAAAGATTATTGAAATTGTTAAAGCAGAAAAAGTGACATTTCAAAGTAAAGAATAAGCTAAATTCATGTAACAGATATTATTTTTTGTTATAACACATACTTTTATTACCTTTTATCTCTTATAGGGCCTATAAATACAGCGTTTGAGCCTCTGCCTTTAGCTCATCAGTCATCACAGCCAAATACAAAGCTTAAAATCCCACTTAAGCAGTTTAAAACAGATTCTAGCAAAAATGAAAGGAATAATAGTTATACCAGTTTTGGTTATTGCAGCTCTTGTTCAATTCATGGCAATGCCAGGAGAAGCTGTGGATTGTGGGCAAGTTGCTTCATCTTTGGCACCTTGCATTTCTTACCTCACCGGAAAAGACAATTCTCCGTCAGCTTCATGTTGTGCCGGAGTCAAGAGTTTGGTCTCAATCGCTCCGACCACCGCCGATAAGAGAGCTGCCTGTGACTGTGTCAAGGCCGCAGCCTCTCGCTACCCAATAAAGGAAGATTCTGCCTCTACGCTTCCTCAGAAATGTGGGGTTGTAACTAATATTCCCATTTCTAAGAACACTAATTGCCAGAAGTAAGTTTTTCTCGTTATTATTATTCTATTTATCTTATGTTGTATTAAGGATTTAGATTTTTAAAGATTTTTGTAGAGTTTTTAAAATTTCTGAATGGCTTTTAAAGATTTTATTTTTAAATACTTTTATAGACATTTAAAGATTTTTAAAGATTTTATTTTTAAAAACTTGTATGTATATTGATAGATTTTAAAAGACTTTACTTTTATAGATTATAATTTTTAATAAAAATTTCAACAACAATTATTTATTAAATAATAAAACTTTGTTCAATTCATTAATAAAAAAATTATGATACACGGTATCAATTATAAAATCATCAAACCATAATAATACTACCTCCAATTTTTTGGATTCTTTACAACCTAAAAACCCAATAACCAATGCATATCTCATAAAATAATAAAATAATCTCCACTTACTTAAAAATGAATAAAATACATATAGGATTAGGGAAACTAATGAGGCGGCAACCTCAATTAAGTGGGTGTAAAA
>CATIWJ010147373.1:0-11844 GCA_949640765.1 Croton laevigatus | reverse complement strand
AGGTGAACTTCCTAAAACCTCTTGTATTTCTACTTATGTTTTAGTGGAACCTAATTCCTTCTAGGATTGGAGAAGTGGACGTAGGCTTAAGATTATAGCCGAACCACTATAAATTCCTTCTATTCAAACCACCAAAATTCCGCTTAATTTTTTAGAAGGCCACTAATTCACCCCCCCTCTTAGTTGCCACGGGACCAACACAATTGTCTCTTTTTTTTTTTTTGTGATCAAATGTACATGTCATAGTTTCACTGGGTATTCAAGTTAGACATATATAATAATTGTTTGATGTCTAACTTTCCATTCTAGTTTGGCCACTCTTATTTTAATTGTCTCTATATCTTTATTTTTTTAATCAAATGTACATGCCATAATTTTGCTGGGTTTTAATTCAACATGTTAATGGTCGAACTTTACTTTAAATATGGTCTAACTCAACTTGTTAATGGTTGAACTTTACTTTAAATATAGTATAACTTTATCATCAATTGTCTCTATATCTTTTTTTTTTTGTAATTAAATGTACATGTCATAGTTTAACTGGGTATTCTAGTTAGACATATATAATAATTGTTTGATGTCTAAATTTCTATTCTAGTTTGACCCCTTTGATTTCAATTGTCTCTATATCTTTATTATTTTTTTTAATCAAATGTACATGCCATAATTTTACTGGGTTCTAATTAAACTTGTTAATGGTCAAACTTTACCTTAAATATGGTCTAACTAGACTTGTTAATGGTCGAACTTTACCTTAAATATGGTCTAATTTTACCTTTAATTGTCTCTATATTTTTTTTTTGTAATCAAATGTATATATCATAGTTTCACTGGGTATTCTAGTTAGATATATATAATAATTGTTTGATGTCTAATTTTCCATTATAGTTTGGCCCCTCTTATTTCAATTATATCTATATGTTTATTATTATTTTTTAATCAAATGTACATGCCATAATTTTGCTAGGTTCTAATTCAACTTGTTAATGGTTGAAGTTTACCTTAAATATGGTCTAACTCGACTTGTTAATGGTCGAACTTTACCTTAAATATGGTCTAACTTTACCTTCAATTGTCTCTATATCTTTTTTTTTTTAAATCAAATTTGCATGTCATAGTTTAACTAGGTATTCTAGTTAGACATATATAATATTTTTATGATGTCTAGCTTTCCATTCTAGTTTGGCATCTCTTATTTCAATTGTTTCTATATGTTTATTTTTTTTAAATCAAATGTACATGTTATAATTTTACTGGGTTCTAATTCAACTTGTTAATGGTAGAACGTTACTTTAAATATGGTCTAATTCGACTTATTAATGGTCTAACTTTACCTTAAATATGTCTAACTTTGCCTTCAATTATCTCTATATCTTTTTTTTTTTTTGTAATCAAATATACATATCATAGTTTTACTAGGTATTCTAGTTAGGCATATATAATAATTGTTTGATGTCTAACTTTCTATTCTAGTTTGGCCCCACTTATTTTAATTGTTTCCACATTTTTATTTTTTTTAATCAAATATACATACCATAATTTTGCAGAGGTTTAATTCAACTTATTAATTGTAGAATTTTACCTTAAATATGGTCTAACTCGACTTGTTAATGATCTAACTTTACCTTAAATATGGTCAACTTTACCTTCAATTGTCTCTATATTTTTTTTGTAATCAAATGTACATATTATAGTTTCACTCAGTATTCTATTTTGACATATATAATAATTGTTTGATGTCTAACT
The DNA here is from genome assembly GCA_949640765.1 of Croton laevigatus. Classification (NCBI taxonomy): domain Eukaryota; kingdom Viridiplantae; phylum Streptophyta; class Magnoliopsida; order Malpighiales; family Euphorbiaceae; genus Croton; species Croton laevigatus. The sequence continues at coordinate 10,098 of CATIWJ010147373.1, read as the reverse complement.
TTCCATTCTAGTTTAACCTCTCTTATTTCAATTGTCTCTATATCTTTATTTTTTTTACCTTGAATAAGTTCTAACTCGACTAGTTATATAGAAAATAAAAATAGTATAGCTAATTGTTTTTTGGTTTTTTAAAAAGAAAATTGTCTTAACTAGAATTAATTGGACTTTGAAATCATAAATCTATTTTAATTATGATAGCTAGCATTAATTATCATTGGGACAACGCTATATAATTAATTACAATAATTAATCTTTGTTAAACCGTTGGCCTTCCATTGTTTACTTGGTGGGAAAAGGTATTTGAAATGTGTTGAAACTCGACATATCAATCTTCTAGTTCGACATATTAAGCATCTAGTCCGACTGGAATAGAAGTTCAGTTTAACCAAGTATAACTCGACTTCATATGATTATAATAAAATAAATTTTAGTCGAATTAGACATATGATGGTCGAACTTTCCCCTTTCTGTAGTCGAACTTTAACATGAATAAGTTCTAACTCGACTTTTTTAAAACCATTATATATTCAAACATAGCATTAATTGTATATTAATTAAGATAGCTAGCATTAATTGTAAAAAAAAAATGGTTTCACTAAATTAATTGGACTTTGAAACTATAAATCTATATTAATTAAGATAGCTAGCATTAATTAGACATATGATGGTCGAATTTTACCCTCTTTGTAGTCGAACTTACCATGAATAAGTTCTAACTCGACTTTTTTAAAACCATTATATATTCAAACCTAGCATTAATTGTATATTAATTAAGATAGCTAGCATTAATTGTAAAAAAAAAATTGGTTTTACTAAAATTAACTGGACTTTAAAATCATAAATCTATATTAATTAAGATAGCTAGCATTTCCGCTCAAGGGCACATTTGTCAATGAAAAAAAATTGGACTTTCATTAATTATGAAAATACCATTCTGGCTAGCCAGAATCTGGCCAAGAATCATTTCTGTATTTTGAAAGCAACAGAAAATTAATACTCGTCAAAATACAACGATTATGCAATACTTATATACAGTGAATATGTTTTACAATTTGAAACATTGAATGTTTTAGGAAAAAATGAAGAATTTCAACTTCTATAAATTGATATCATTATTATCAGTTTGATCATTAAATTACAAGACAATAAAAAAATGGAGACTTGGAGAGGAATTCCTTTTTTATATTTATTGATTAAATTAGAGATTATATTTGTCTTTTTCATGACTACTAACAGAGAATTCAAAGAAATTGGATGGAAGTTCTTGTTGATTTGTTGCAAAACATAGGGGTTTAAGAATAACTTCATCAAAAGTTAAGGACCTAAGCATTAATTTTGTAATAACTTAGGGACTTAATTGTATTTTCCCCTTTACTAATTCCCATTCAACTTCTGTAATCGATGACTTTTATTTTTACCATAATGTCATTGAATCTTAAATTATTTGATTTAGTCTTTAAGCTAAACTCTGATAGATCAAAATAATAAAATAAACCCACCAATTTCTGATCATGCAAGTTTCGGTTCAAACTTCCAAATATCTCCATGAAATTTAAGCTCAAAAGAATAGTATAGTGGTAAGGCATTTCTTTCATAGGACAGAGGTTCTGAGTTCGAGACTTATCTCAATTTCCTTCTTTAATTTCCCTGGAGTAGAATATCTATGTAAAAAAAATATATCTTCATGAAAATTTTCTTTTCCGTTTAACAACACAAATTTATTTACCACAAGTACACATCTCATTTTCAAACCAATTCTTTCAAAACCATTTTTTAAAATCAACATATCAAAGTAATAAACAATAAATATCTTTCAAATGAGAAAAATTATAGAGGTTTTAACATAAAATACCCATTAAATTTTACCACACTCTTAAAAATGTTATATTTTTTAAATAATTCTTAAAATAGCCACTTTTTAAAATATAAATAGTTTATAAACATATTATAAATAGCTTATAAATAATTTATAAACACAAAGAATATGACACTTTTAAAGTTTAAAAATTTAAAATATGACCATTTTAAGAAGTAAAAAAAATAATTAAGTTAAAAGTTATTTTCAAAATTAAAAATCAGGAATTTTCTAATATTATCCCAAAATTATACAGCACAATCGTTGTCCTAAATGAAAAATAACCACCTCACAAGATGAGTTGTTACATGAAGCCTGTCTTACTTTTTAGAAAAACCAACTAAGGGTCCGTTTGTTTTGGTTTAAATTTTTTATTTTCTATTTTTTTTACTCAAAAAATAAACAAAACATGTTTGATAAAAATTATTTTATTTTTATTTTTAACTTTTCATAAAAAGTGATTTTAAAATAAAAAACGGTTTTTTATTTTTACTTTACCTTTATACCATCGTCTTTATGTTTTTATATATGTTTATTTATTTATTTTTAATACAATTAATTTTATTAATATTTATTTACCAAATTACTACTATCTTTGTAACTTATATCAATCTATCATTTTTTTTAAATAATAATAATAATAATTTTTCATAATAATAGTAATAATAATAATTTGTTTTTCTAAAAATAATAATAACAATAACAATTTGTTTTTCCTTATAGTATTTTGAAAGAGTTATTTATAAGATTTTTTAGACATAGATTTAATTATTAATGAATACAGTTTAGAATTTATTTTTTAATTATCATTTTTATGTTTTATTTTGAATTAAAAATTAAATAAATGAAAATAAAATCTCTTTTAGAATTTTGAAAAGAAACAGTTTTTAAGAAACAAAAAGCTGAAAAACAAAAAACTATTTTTCAATTTTTATAAACAAAAAATAAAAAACAAAAAATGGTAACAAACAGTCCTAACAAAATCACCTCTCCATTTATTTAATGATAATGATGGAGGGCCTTGATTTGAGACCAGTTTGTGACCTCCAATTTTTTTTTTTTTTTAAATATTATGTTCCAGGATCAATTTTAAGATGATGATAGATGGTAAAATTTCACTTTATATTATAAATTAGACACAAAATAAATTGTATGATAAATTTTTAGTTGTATAATTTATAATATAAAATCAAATTATGCAAACTATAATTTACTAGAATTAATATTGGAATTCAATACAGGCGATTTATAAGATGATTTAAATACGAAAAATAAAGCAAAAAACAAAGAAAGGGTCTTGATATAGCAACACCCTCTAACTAATTACAACATGGTGACATATTAATGTTTTGAAATATTGTACGAACTAGACGTGCTAAATTGATAAGAGTTGCAGTCCTAAAATAAATTACTCTATAATATGTCAAAAAAAAAAAAAAAAGCTAGTAGACAATAACACTGAAAAAAAAAAATATATTGAGAAAGAATGATGAAAAGGCGAAATTAGTATTTATGTTGAGATTGTGTATCTCTAATCCAATGCATTCGGGCCAAAGCATCTTTTTCGGACAGGATTCCAAATCCACTGAACCAAAAATTTCCTTCCCTTAATACCATTCAAATTAAACCCATCTCCCCAATAATCTTTAAACACTTGACCAATGTAGCCCCCTCCACCACCGGTTCCATAAACTCCTAAACACAAATCAGCAATTTCAGTTGGTGAAGTTGGATCATCTCCAGCATACCATGCATTTACTAATGGATTACTACAAACTTCTGCTAATTCGTGACCAATTACACTAATCATTCCATCAATTCCAGCATCCCCATTTGGTGCTTTCAGTATATTTCTTTTCCCCGGCTCTCCATTATTATTAGGCCATGCAAATGGGTATGCACACATTCCTGGACACTGCATTCCGCTATAACCCACCCATGCATAAGGCACAGTAACTCCCACAATTTTTGGAAATGTGAAATAATGAAACCCACAAACTTCCCTACAAAAATCTTGGACTCCAACATCCTTGGAACTTAGTACTAGGTAAATCCCATTATTAGGATTTAGAGGTAGTGGTCTGAAATGGGAAGAAGAAACTGAATTTTTTATGACTAATTGTATATCTAAACGACTTAGATACTTGCCTTGGGAATAAGTTGAATCGTAGAACTCACCGGAAAGAATTATATTTCCGGTTACATTGGATCCTGTTTGATCGGTGTATAATCGGACGGTTCTCCACCAATCAGAAACAGAAGGGTAAGGAGCTGATGATGAAGAGGAGGAAAGCGAGTATATAAAGTCTCTGATTGTAGCTTGATGGTTTTGGTTCCAATGGCCATACCAAATGATATATAGGTTGATTGGGTTTGATGTTAAGACTGGACCCATATGGTATTGTAGATCTACTAGATCAGATGAACCTTCATAGTTTTTTTCTTCACCCCATTGAAAGGCTAAGGAAGATGGAGAGAAGAGAGTGAGGATGAGAATGTATAACACTTCTAATTTCTTTTGCATTTTCTTCTCTTTGTTTATGTTGTTCTGGTATGATATTAAATAGAAAGGAGTAGGACCATAATTGCTCATTATGATACCTACCTACTTTGTTTCCTGCTTTCTTTTCTTATGGAGTCAATCATGGTATAACAATACTGGACATTTCACCGACCACATCCCGGCTTTGCTAGATGATACTTTACGCCCTTAAACAAGGTTTAGAAATGGAATCCTAGCGTTGTAAATTGAGTTGAAAACGTCGCCCATTAAATAACGCATTACAGTACCTAAATTTGAATTAATAAATTGACAATTTTTATCATTAGAAATTTTTTATGCATGTTTATCAAGACTTTTGAATAACTTTAATAACATAAACTATTAATATAATAAATTTAATTACTATAACAGACTATCAAAGAGAATTTAAAATATTTAAAATATTATTACATCGATTTCAGAAAGGTGTTTGTTTTCCATTTAAAAAGAAAAATTATTAAGATGTCTTCATAATTTGTTTATTTAATTTTTTTTATAGAGAAATGATATTTTTAGAGCAAATTTTATTAATTCCAAAGCAAATATTATCTTAAACTATTTAATTGGCATTATTACCCTAATGACTGAAAAAGAGATATAACTAATGTTAATTAGGATTCTTCTTTCTTCCAACAAAACGAGAACGTCAAAATGACGATTTATTAAAATCAGCATTATTTGGAAAAATGGTATCTAGCAAAAGCAATTGATCAATTTGTGGGAATACTAATTGGACTATTACTTTAGTTCATGTGCATTTTAAATAGGGTAGTTAGGACGTAAATATTTGGAAAGGATTTCAGTATTTTTTATTTGTTTCTAGATGGTCTCGGCATTTTGCTAGTACCCATTACTTGGAAGATTGAATGATTGGGAAGGGTTGCAAATGAGATTGAAACAGAAAAAATTGTTCTTGATGAAGAAGTTGGATCGTTCATGGGGAAAAATGAGTTTAGTCGTGCAGATTTGTAGATCAATTTTATATTTCTTGTCACAAAAAGCTTCAATATTTAGTAATAAACTTGATTTAATTTTGTATTGATATGATCCTGCTGCTTACTAGGTAATCAAATCACTTTGAGGACTTGGTAAAGAGGTTTTTTTTTTTACATAAATATTCCTAATTCTAACTTAATTCTAAGGGGAGGGGGAGTAAATGTCGAACCCAGTCAAACTGGGAGAAGCTTAGCACATCCTACCATTGAGGCTAATGCTTGCACCTCTTGGTAAAGAGATATAACATCGTAATTATTTTACTTAATTAATTAAGACTATTCAAAGAGGCCTAAAGAAATAAGCTATGGCAAGAGTTTGCAAATGATTTGGGCCTATATAATTATTAATAAAATCAAAAGATCTATCCCCATAGATCCTTCTCTACAATTGCATCAAGTTTATTACTATTATATTTTAATTGAGAAAAACTAATCCATTAATATTCAGAAGTTCTTGTTTGTGAGTTTTTGTTAGAATACAAGGAACACTAACTAACATTAGTTAAATAGATCTATGTTTGAGTGATTAGAGGTAATAATGTCACTTCAATAATTTAGGATATGGCTGGCTTGCTTTGATTTTAACAAAAATTGATCTATATATCTCACTACTCTTTTTTTTAATTAATATAATATAGTAGTTTACGTGCAATTTTAAATCTAATATTTCAAAATAAATGGTAAAATTTAAAAATATATAAATTATTAAAAATAAAAACAAATTGAAAAGTGCACTTTTCTTGTCAAAGGTAATGGTTAAAGAATTTTCAACGAACATGTGGCATAATTACTCCCCTAATCAAGGTGGTTCGATTTCCACTTGAGTGTGAGAAATTCGTTAAAATTTTTAGTCAGAGGTGAGGTATGCCTTAAAAATGAGTTGCCAAAAAGCAACTTTATCTAATTGCTGGTTAAAGCATCTCACTTCTTTTCTTAATTTTGAAAGTACCAAAAGCTTCTTTACTTGAAAAGTGATTATAATTATGGGCATCAATAATAACCATTCAAGTAAAAGCAATTTTCAATTTTCTTGTACAATAATTCTAATTTCTAAAGTTCTATAGTAAAATAAAGTGATTGCGAAAATTAGTTCCGTGTCTAGCGCAGGATTGATTATTCGGACCGAAAATTCTGCCACATTTTGCTGGTCTGCTTCTTCAAAAACCACAGTGCACAATTATTAAAAGTGATCTTTCTACAAGAATCGATGCAACTCCGTCAAAGTCAATGGGTGATATTTCATAACTAAATAAAAATTTTAAAAAAAATCAAACTCTTACTCGCTGTAATTTTTTACATGATGTAGAGATGGCCAAGGATCGATTCAGTTCCATTAGTCCGTGAACCATCTGTTTGCGGTTCAAGATTTCCTCAAACCAGTCCTTTGTCTAGATGGATTAGTTAAGAAGGCGTAACCATTGGCTACATTTTGACTCGTGGTTAGTTTCAAGCAAGAATCCAATGGTTAAGCCCCTCAATTCATAAGCGGTTCAACATAGTGAATTTCGAAAAATTATACACAAATGGCCAGTTTTTATTTTAAATTTTATAAAAATAACATAGATGTATTTTTTGTTTGTAAAAATAACAATTAAGGTTTCAAAATTATGAAATAGACCATCAACCTAGAAAGTAACAGACTCTACTATTTTTTTCTCCCCATTTGTGACTTGCATGTTTTCTGCATAGTAATTTCTTATGTCAAAATATGAAGATCAACTTCAAATAAAAGATTTTAACTATTTCTTATTTTTATGTGATTATAATTTGGACGATTTTAGTTGATAGCACATTGAGAAGTTATATTTTAACAAAATAGCATATGTTTGGTATTTAGAAGAATAGCACATTTATTTGATATTTTGAAAATAGCACATATTCGACTATTTAGGAAATAAAAGAAAATAAGAAAAGATATGTTGAACATCTGCCCTGCATTGGTTCAGATCATTATCCCATTTTGATGAGCTTATCAAGGGCTAAAAATGGGAAAGAGAAATACAAGCCATTCATATTTGAAAATATGTGGCTTAGAGATTCCCAACGTGTTGAGGAGGTTAGGAGGGCGTGCAAGATAGGGATGGTAGTGGCTGCAACTTGACTATGAGTTTACAGAGATGTGGAGCAGCTTTGAAAAACTGGGAAAGTTTACATTTTGGCTCCGTTACTAGACAAATCACACAATGTCATTCATGTTTTACAGATTGCTCCTTAATCTACTCAATCCATCCGACAGTAGAAGAAGCTTGAAGGGAGGCTGGATGAGCTTATGGCAAGGGAAGAACAAATGTGGCATCAACGGTCGAGGGTGCAGTAGTTGAAAGAAGGAGATAAAAATACAAGCTTTTTTCATACGAAAGCTTAGGCAGAAACGAGACGAATTCTGTTTACAAAATCTTTGATGATAGTGGTAGATGGTTCTTTGATCATGATGAGATTGCAGGGTTGCTGACAAAGTATTATCAGAAGCTTATAATGACAAATGGATCATCCGACTACAATGAAATATTGGGATCTGTGGATTGTGTAGTTTTAGACGAGATGAGCACTAAGCTTCAAAGACCTTAAACAAGGGATGGGGTAATTTTCTCTCTAAATCAAATGCATCCTACTAAGGCTCCTAGTCCTGATGGTATGCCTGAATTATTTTTTCAAAAATTCTAGTTAATTGTTGGAGATTCTGTTTGTAATTTTGTCTTAGATGTGCTTAATAATAGTGTTTCTCCTCAATCATTGAATCAAACTTTGGTTACTTTAATCCCTAAGATTAATAATCTCTATCATACTAAAGATTTCTAACCTATTAGTCTCCGTAATGTTGTTTTTAAGCTTATTACTAAAACAATTGCTAACAGGTTAAAAGGAGTTATGTCTAGTGTCATTAGTTGTACCTAATCTGCTTATGTCCCTGGTAGTCTAATCACTGACAGTGCTTTGCTTGCTTCTGAAACTTTCTATTATATGAAGAATTTAAAACGGAGCAAAGCATATGATAAGGTTGAATGGACTTTCTAAGAGCTATATTGATTAAGATGGGATTTCCAGTTGTGGCTGTAAATGTGATTATGAGTTGTATTACTACTGTAACTTATTCTTTAATAATTAATTATGAATCTTGCAAAAAATTTATGTCAAGGCGACCTCCTTCCCCTTATTTGTTGCAGAGGTTTTTTCGAGGATGTTGCAGAAAGCGGAAAGAGAGAATCAGATTCATGGAGTTAAGATATGTGAAGGTGCTCTATCTATATGTCATATACTTTTTGTAGATGATAGCCTAGTTTTTTGTTGGCCTAATGTCAAAGAAGCTGAATGTATTAAAAAGATTTTTTCTGATTATAAGACATATTCGGGTAAGTAGATTAATTTCAACAAATTTGAGATTTCATACAGTAGAAATGTGGAGGAGGTTAGACGTAATATTAAAGGGATGTTACAAGTTAAAGGGATTGAACAGTTGTTAAAATATCTAGATCTTCCTGCAGTGGTCGGTCAAAAGAAGAAAGAACTATTCAGTTATGTGGTTGATCATATGAGGAAAAAGCTATATGGTTGGAAGGAACGCACTTTATCTATCGTAGGAAGGAAATTTTGTTCAAGTATGTGGTTCAATCGATACCCATTTATACAATGTCACGTTTTCTGTTGCCATTAGATATTTGCGAATCTATCCAGTCTCTTATGGCTAATTTTTTGTGAGGTCAACACCCAGAAGATAGGAAGCTACATTGGCTATCTTGGAACTCTTTGTGCGTTGCTAAATCTATTGGGGGTCCTCGAATTTCACTATCTTATAGTTGATATCCTTTACATATGTATACGAAGAGAAAGACTATTAACCCTACATACAAGATAGATACAAAGAGGATTACATCAATCCTATTTACAAGTATCCTATACACAATAGGAAAGGTATATTCGAGAGAATAATACTTATCTCCTAATACCTTCAACCTTCTTTGGAACAAGAATTTGCAGCTACAGGAGCTCCAAGCAAATATCCACAACTTCATTTGCCTTCACACGATTAAAGAGACTAATAAAGTGGCTCATGAGCTTGCTCACTTTTCTACTACTTTAGAGCATTTTAATGCTGTTATCTTAGATCATTTGCCATTAATATCTATGTATTAATTAGACTCTACTGTTTCTTGAAGGATAATGAAATCTGGTATTGATTCTTGGGAAAAAAAAAAAAGAAAAATATGAGAAAATATAACTAAACTTTATATTAGGCATATATATATAAAAGGACCCGCTTTGCTTTTACTTTTTGAAATAAAATTTGAAATTAATTTTAAATGTATTTTTCACCTTCTCCATATTTTAATTGTAGAAAAGGACTCTTTATAATATCATCTTCACGCTTTTTTTCCTGGTATCATCCAGATTTGTCTTTTTCTTAAAACAAATCATTTTTTGATTTGATTATGCCTAATGCTAACTAAATCCACCATGGAAGCAAAGTGCCGGCATGGTGTGGCCGGGTCGTACCGGAGGAATGAGCTGGTCCAAATTCGCCACGATTCTGAAGTTTTACTTCTAATTTCTATTCTCTGTTAAATCCATTTTCAAATCCTTTCTCTTTCAAATTTCCACTTACTGATTTCATATATCCACTGATTTTTTGCTATCAACGACCAGAAGAACAACTGTTAATTACTCCAAACAGCGGCGATTTTTAGATATTTCAGGTCTTTTTTTTTTTT
>CATIWJ010147250.1:0-13763 GCA_949640765.1 Croton laevigatus | reverse complement strand
AAAATGTTCCTCTCTTCTCCTCCTATGGCAGCCGGCCCTCCTAGCCAAAGAAGAGCTATGGAGTTGTGATTTTCAAGTTGAATTACTTAGGGGAAAGTTAGAATTCAAGGTAATTTACTCAAATCTACTCTTATTTCTTTCAATTGGTCATTAATTTATGAGATTTAATGGAGACCTAAATCTGAAATTCTAGGGTTCATGTGACTAAAATTGGAGATAATATTCATAAGATGATTAGATGATTAAACAAGGCTTGTATGTTGATAAATAAGGTGAAGAAAAGCTGGAATCATAATCTGGCAGATTTCGAGGGTTGGATTCGAGTTGAGTTTCGAACATGATAGGGTCGGAATTTGGAAACTAATAAAAGAGAAAGTTGTAGGTCTATGTCTTAGCTAAAAATAGAGACCGACTTTGCATTATTTGGACCTGTAAAACGGAAGTTATAGCCGGAATACTGGCCGGCGATTAGACTGTCGGAACCAAATAGGCTAACAGAACAAGCCGAATTTCAACAAATTATTAGACCATGATAGAAACAGAATTTAAGGAAGTACAAAATATTAAAGTTGTAGATTTATATGTCTAGTTTATGTCTGTAAAACAATTTGAGCATAAATTAAATACATAAAAAGATATACTTGAAAAACCAAAGATGGTGCAAGTCTGAAATTAGGAGTAAGCAGAACTGAAGTATGAACATTGGCTAGTAATTTGACTAAGTTAACAACATAATTTGAGATAGAGGTAAAAATAAAAGATGTTCCCCTATTTGTTAGAAACTTTAGAGACTAGAAGCAACCTAATTGGACTAGTAATAAAGAAGATACAACTGAAATAGTAATACGCACGCAGGCTGAAATCTTGAACCAAGGCAGAACCGAACCGGTGATTTTAGCACATAATATGGATACATAATGGACATAATTAGATATTACAATAGAAGACAATATTATACCTAAATATGTTAGCTAACTAAAGAATTAAGAACCACTTGATTTAAACATTAAATGAAGAAGTTTTGATTAAATTAATAAGCTGCGCGCACATGAAAATAAATGACCAGCAAGGGGAAAATGAATAAGCATTTGAGATGTTGTTTGTTGATTATCGAAGTGTTTATTTTTTGTTTATATAAGAAGTGAGGGTATAAGGACAGATTGCCGAAGTGTTTGTGAGATTTTTTATGCAGGATCCTAGTGTATAGTCACAGGGACTATTCATTTAGTCGTTGTTACTATTCACAGACTGTCCATACATAGCCGAAATTCTGATGAAATTTCCATAGAAATGGACCTAAAATTTGACTAAGTAAAAATTGAAGTATATTTGGCGAAATACGAATTAACCTAACTATTAGACGAAGACTGTAGGATGTAACCCCAATATCTTGGACCTCATATGTATTACAATTATGACCTAACGTGCCGAACTAGTTTACAGAAAATAGATTACACGTAATCTTACAAAGTGGACACGTAAACACAAATCGGCAAAATACTATTCATTTGGTAAATTTTCGAGAATGAATATATGAAAAGCATAAACATATAAGAATAACCCGGTAGTGTTAAAGTAGTAAGTAAAAGTAAGAAAAAGGAGCTATGAGTACCTAACGAACATACGTAGACATGGAAGACTTAAACATGAAATAATCATATTCTAATATATATGGAAGTCATAAATAGAGTACGCATAATAATATAGGGGATTGAATAAGGAACTAAATAAAATTGTGATTATACTTGTTAAGCTAGATTGCGAGGAGATAGTGTAATCAAACAAAGGGCACGGAAAACAACTGACGAATAAATCGACATCGAATCAGGTTTGGTACTCTGCTTTTATTTACTGCATTTTTATATATATGTACAATGTTGTAAACATGTGATGCTTTGTTTGCAATGCTGTGCCGCTATTTGATATATGTGCTATTTGTAAATAATTAATATGTTAAATTGGACTGAGTAAAATTAAAGTACCCACTAAGTATAGCGCTTAGCAAGTTTAGTGTCTGTTAAACTTGTAGGATCACGGAAAGACGTAAGGACAACCAGAATAGCCGAACGAAGCCAGGCTCACCAGAGACACCTCTTCACCCAGTATGGCATATGCTACGTAATAAAAGTCAGATGTCAGGACATTCTACAACTTAAAGAAGAAAAAAATTTTCAGATAATGTTCTGCATACCAGTAAACATCAGATGTGACACTCTTAGCTCGGCTAGTAACTAGTTGGGTTAGGGGTTGTTACAATTATACAGTCAGCATGTTATACAGTCAGCATGTTCTACCAATGTCAGCCATTCACCGGAGCTCCACCGTGTAGCAAATTAAATGCACCATTTTAATTAGAGCATCTCCAATACAACACCTTCTATTGGCTTATATATCTAATAAAATAGAAGGTGTCAATATAGATGTGGATGGAAGTGAATATGTTGACACCCAATTTAAAATTTTTATCTCCAATGTAACATTTTCTATTTTATATTTTTGTTCTTTGTTAGAATTATAATTTAAAATCTAGCCAATTACAACACACCATTAAATGTAGACATTGTCCAAAAGGCTTTCTAGAAATAAAAGGTGAGCTGAGCAATATCAAATCCACATAAGCTTCACATCCAAAATGGGCATTAGTATTGGAGAGCATTTTTTAAAAAAGTCTTCTATCTTACTTATGTGTCATGTGAACAAGAGCAATTTCATATTGCATTGGAGATGCTATTAGTTAACTAAAATGCTTAATTTTTTTTAGTCGAAGAACTCAAATAAGCACTTTTTTTTATAAGCAACTGGATACATAAATTTGAGGTTGGAAATGTATGCGTCATTGCCAATTTGGTCTTTTAATCTTTCAATTTTATGATTTGTTTATAAATAATAGTCAATTAAAATGGGTTTGATTTGATATCAAAATGGGTTTGATTTGATTCATTTGGTCTTTTAATCTTTCAATTTTATGATTTGTTTACAAGTAATAGTCAATTAAAATGGGTTTGATTTGATTCATTCTCAATAAAAGATTAATTGGAATTAACTTTGTATTTTTCTGCTTTATTTTTTTAAGTAAAAGTTTTATTATTTAATGTTATAGAAACTTTTAGAAGTATATTGTAGACATATTTTGAAATAAATGAAAAAGTAGGTACCATTCGAGAAATATGTACAATCCAGTTTCAAATTGGAATCTCTGCTTATTTCATGGAATATTATACAATCTTTTTTTTTTTATTTCTCAAAAAAGGCATTTTGTTTTTTTAATGTCATCATTAGTTGAATGGTTTCTATTATTATATTTTAAGGTATCTTTGTTCAATTTGCTCAAATTTTTGGGAATTATATTTTTTGCAAACTACATTTGAAAAAAAATATGATTTCAAAGTTTTTGCGTTAAAATTACATATTTACAAAATAAATTTATTTTATATTTTAAAAATAATAATATTCATAAATTTTATTTAATTATATTTTGATAAACTATTGAAAATTAATTTTATCACGTTGAAAAGTTGTATTTTTTTTTTTTTAATTTTTAGCTCCGGAATTTACTTATTTTAAAGATGATTACAGAATTTAAGTTAATTAGCTTGCAGAATTTCATTTGAAAATTCCACTTGATATGGAATAGATTAGTTTTTTTTATGTAATCATTTAGTATATATAAACCTAATTTTATAAAATTGAAATTTATACTTTTCCCATATAAATTGCAAAGATAAGAATTTTTAGTTTGTAAAATGAATCTTATATAAAGTCAACATTAATTAAATATTACATCATAGTCTAAAAAGAAGTAAATTTTCTTTTTTAAAAATTTTTATAAAATTAGCATTTTTTTTATTTTACATAATGCATTTTTTTTTTTTGGTTTGCACCACCAGTATCCGGCCCACTGGGCCTACTAATCTGGCTCGGGGGACAGTTCTAGCATCAAAGTGGCTCCAGCCCCCTCCCAATCGCAGTTGCGGGTTGTCTATTAATCTCATGATTCGAAATTATAACACAAATAATTATTAGAATTTATATCTTTTTTTTAATTCCTTAAAAGAAATTTGAATTAAATGTAAAGCAATTCAATCCAAATTTGACCCATTTACTATTTAATTACAATTGAATACAATTGAATATATTGGATTCGTTTAAGTATGTATCGAGTTGTCAAATTCAGATTAGTCGAGTGAAGTATTGAAGACCGGATATATGTAAAAAAATTATTAGATAGTAATATGACAAATGCAATATTATGGAAAAAATAGGTTTTTTTAAGCAATTAAAAAAAAAAGTTAATTGTTTTGACTTTTTTTTAGTGTGAAGTTTGACATCTTTCCTTTCATCTAATCACGTTTAATAAACTAATCAAAATGGTGAATGCCAACAACCTAATTAAGTTGGCAATTTTAGTAACTATAACTAAAGGAATATTTGAATAAAAAAATACAATAGTGTATGAACAAATATTGTTATCCGGAAATAATTAGGAATCTTCATTTCAGATTTCTTTGCTTCCTTTTTGCGGTAATCGAGTATTCTCATTTGTTGAGTCTTTTGAAATGTCATAGATTTCGTAGGTGAAATTTTTGTAAAGGGATTAGATCGAAATATTTTAAAATTTTAGAGTATATTTTGGCGTAACATTATATTCATGCATTGCATTGCATATATTATACATTTGTAAACGAATAATATGTGTTTTATTGATTTTGTTTTGCTACAATTTTTGTTTATAAAGGTGATGAGATTGGATTAATTGTTAGGTAATCTGAGATAGTTTTTATTTTGGATTATTAAGCTGATTACTTGTATTTGATAAGTGTTTTGAAATAATAATTGTAGGTATGGATTTTGAAATAATAATATTGGTTTGAATTCTGATGTATTAATATTGGAGTTGATTGGGCGCTGAGCTCTATTTATTACTCATTTTTAGATATGTGGATTACAATGTTTGGTGTAAATTTTGAAGTTTGAAACTTGGAATTTATCACATAATGAATTCTAATGAGAGTAAAATCGAAAATGTTATTAGTTCTTAGTAGTGTGCGGTTATGGCCGACTAACCATAACAACATATATTAAGTAGTCTAAGCTTTTCGGATTTATGAATAGTCAGAGTAATAATTTTTTTTTTTTTTGCTTGGTTAATAAATTTATAATTAGGGATTTTGAAAGCAAAATTTATTTAAGTATGTGAAATTGTGAGATCCTCAATTTTTTGGTGATTTAGAGATTTGGGATTAAATGTTAATTATGCATTTTTATTATTTTATTGGTGATATTTTTATGCTCTTTGATACTCCGGATGATGAGGTGGTTGTTTTGGGTATAGTTTGGTGGTGTTCGAATTTAAAGGGTGCACTAGTTATTTTGGGTGTTTTAAGTTTTATTTGGATTAAAAAAATAATGAATAGTAGGTACTAATAAAATATAAGAATAATAATAACAACATAATACTGGCTGTAAAAAAAATTAAAAATTAAGTTGGACAAATAATTTGGGGTTGGTATCATTTATTTAAAAAATAAATAAAATAATAAAGATGTTAAAGTTACAAGGGGTTAGGTTTTCGGGATGAAAAAAAACACTTAAAGGGGAGGATTTGGACAAATAATAATGAATAGTAGGTACTAATAAAATATAAGAATAATAATAACAACATAATACTGGCTGTAAAAAAAATTAAAAATTAAGTTGGACAAATAATTTGGAGTTGGTATCATTTATTTAAAAAATAAATAAAATAATAAAGATGTCAAAGTTACAAGGGGTTAGGATTTGTGACGTAAAAGAAAAAGTTAGAGAGGAAGAGACGGGGCGTGACGTGACAGTGTGCAGCAGAGAGGAGTGGAAGCTGACGGCGTGGGTCCCGCCTGGCAGTTGAAGACTGACGCGGCAGTAGAAGGTGGAGTGGTCGACAGCTGGAGGCGCGTGATTTGTAGGGTTTCTGTGGGATCCGATGTGGCGGCCGGCTAGTGGGAGTGGTCAGGAGCATCTGTTGGGTGGAAGGCAGTTTTACAGGGGGCTTTTGTGAATTGTTCGGGTGTGAGAAGCATCAGGTCGGGTAGTGGGTGTTGTTGGGGCACCGGTTTCGTAATTAAGCAGGGTATAATTTCGGTGTTTGTGTTTTATTTTCGTTTGGTGCCTGGTTTCTTGTGAAACTCGTTTTTGCCTAGAAAGTTATATTTTATTTTCACTTGGGTACTGTTAATGTGTGGCATGCTTAATCGAATGTTTGAATAAGTTTAATTGGTTAATTAATTATTTACTAAATTATTTTGTTAATCATTTTATTAATGGAATCATTTATTAGTTATGTTGAGAAATTTAATTGCTAGAGTTCATGTTTAGAGAATTAATTTGGTCTAATTTGGAGTTAGCATAAGAATTAAATTATTGATAATTATCTTAAACTGTTAAATGAAAATATTCTAGTTACTAAAATTGTTGATTGATAAATCATTATGGGGTAATTAAATTTGTAAGCTTGTTGAAATCAAACTATATAATTAATTCAATGTCTTGCTAATTTTGTGGTTAATTTGGTATGGAGGTGAATTAGGATGTAGGTACATTTTTTTAGGTTGAATAAAATGCTATTAGAATTAGGTTGGTCCTCAAGCATGATTGACGAATAATCTATTTGTAACAAATATGATTTTACTTTATTTGAATTGTTTATTTGTTTGGGAAAAGAGTTGTGTCAATGTTATTGATTGAGTGACATGTGACATTCATCATTTATGTTATAGCAGAGGGATTAATTTGTTGAGTTTGGTGATGCTACTTTCCTTAGGTGCTAATCAAGTTGGTCAGCAAGGCTAGTAGGTCAAAGGGTGTTTTGGATTGCTCTGTGAACCAGGTAAGTTCGAAAGGTATATTTGATTATTTGTGGTGTGCAAGGTGCTAATATATATATATATATATTATCCTTTCTATTTTACGATGCAATATTTTTTCTTTATTCCGCATGTAACTAGGAGACAGAGAAAACGTGTGTTTGAATAGATATTTGTTAGTTAACTGAACGTGATATTTCTTATATTGTGCGATAATATGTCATATAGGGATAGAAGACTCTTGTCCTAGGAGATTATTGAAATTATTTATTGAGGCATTATGGCTATTAATTATTCTTGTTATTGATTATTGATGTTGTTATAAGGTTATTGTTATTATTTAGTGAAATATTGTATTATTTTTTATTAAGGCGGTAAAAGGGATGGAGTATTAGGCAATTGGTGGCCCCGACACACCATAATATTTGAAATTATTTGTGATTGAAATATATGCTTTTGATACTATTATTGTTAGAAGTGTTTCTCCCGCCATTCATAGACTTACTGAGCGCCTATATATAACACTCACACCCTTATAGCTTATTTTGCTAATTTCTGATATTCTACTCTGGCGAGACTCAAATTCTTTCCTCTTAAGCCTAACATTCGAGTCGAGTTGGTTAGTTTGTTTAGTCTTGATAGATTTTTGTTACACACCATCATGTTTGAAATTGTTTGTGATTGAAATATATGCTTTTAATACTATTATTGTTAGAAATATTTTTTCTGCCATTCATAGACTTACTGAGCGCCTATATATAACGCTCACAACCTTATAGATTATTTTGCGAGGATCAAATTCTTTCTTCTTGAGCCTAACATTCGAGTTGAGTTAGTTAGTTTGTTTAGTCTTGATAGATTTCTGTTCAGGTTGTTTTCTGGATTGTATAATTTTTGTTTGTTGGATTTCTAGTCTAGTTTATTATCTGAAAATCATTAGGAATCTTTATTTCAAATTTTTTTGCCTCCTTTTTGCGTTAATCGAGTATCTTTATTTGTTCTTCTGAAATATATTAGATTTCGTGGGCGAAATCTCTGTAAGGGGGTTAGGTTGTAATATTTTAGAATTTTAGAGTACATTTTGGCATAACATTATATTCATGTATTGCATATATTGTGCGTTTGTGAATGAATAATATGTGTTTTGTTGATTTTGTTTTGCTACCGTTTTTGTTCATGAGGTTTGATTAATTGTTAGGTAATCTGAGATAGTTTTGATTTTGGATTATTGAGCTGATTACTTACTTGTAATTGATAAATGTTTTGAAATAATAATTCTGGGTATGGCTTTTGAAATAATAATATTGGTTTGAATTCTTATTTATTAATATTGGAGTTGACTGGGAGCTGAGCGCTATTTATTACTCATTTTTTGATTTGTGGATTACGATGTTTGGTGTAAATTTTGAAGTTTTAAACTTGGAATCTATCACATAATGAATTCTAATGGGAGCAAAACTGTTATTAGTTCTTAGTAGTGTGCAGTTATGGTCTGGCAAACCATAACAACACAGGTTAAGTAGTCTAAATTTTTCAGATTTGTGCATATTTAGACTAATGAAATTTTTTTGCTTGGTTAATAAATTTATAATTAAGGATTTCGAGGGTGAAATTTATTTAAGTGGGTGAAATTATGATTTACTTGATTTTTAGTTCATTTAGAGATTTGGGATTAAATGTTAATTTTGCATTTTTATTATTTTATTAGTGATATTTTGATGCTGGTTGATACTCAGGACGATGAGGTGATTGTTTTGGGTATAGTTTAGCGTAGGGGTGTACAAAGTCGGTTCGGTTCACCGAACTGAACTAAAACTATCGAACCGACTAAAAACTGATAAGAAAATTGACAAATCAAAAACCGAACCGGACATAAGTAAAACCAACATGAAGCCAAATCGATTTTCAGTTTTAATCGAAATTTTCCCAGTAATGCCCTTGCTTCCTCTAAATTGTAGATATTTTATCTTAAAAGAGACACACAAACATATAAACTATCCATCAAACTCACACCACTCATCTTTTAGGCTACAAATCAAGAAGTAAGTACATATTTCATCATCTCAGATTTGTGAATTAACAACCAGAAAATTAAGGGAGAAGAAAATAATTTCAAAAACAATAAATTTACAGGCAATTCAATCCAAATAACCAGAAATCATTGTTATTATTTACAAAAACAATCAAAAGAATCTCAGTCAAAAATCCAAATAAAATCAACAAAAATTAGAGCAATAACAAAAAAAAGAAAAAGCATTAAAACTCAAGTTGAAGAAGAATGGTCAACTATTGAAGAAGAGTCTCAATGGTTGCTTTTTCAAACTTTTCTAATTTTTGATCCTTTACCCCCCAGAAGACATCATATATGCTCTGTTTTGCATATGCAGTGGAAAAAAAAACTTTGACAATAGAGATTGCCTGGGCTCCCATTAGTTAGCATCGTTCGAAGTGTACGGTGGCCTTAAAGGAAGTAGGGGCAACCTAAGGTTCTGTCATCTCCCTATTTCTCTATTTCCGGTTTGTGGAAGTTAGGTCTGCAAGTGATGGCATCTAGGGTTTGAAATGGTGTCTCGGTTGGGTGGTTACGCCAGTGGTAGTGGTCATTGTCGGTGGAGCAGGTTCTGCTCCTCCTTGATCCGACAGCTGAATCTCCAATCAGAACTCAACATCAACATTCATTATTGAAAATTGAAAGCAAAGAGCGAAAAGGGCGAAACCCTAACATGTTCTTGCCTTCTCTATTCCCACCTCACACAATTAGATTTTTGAATCTGATGAATCTAAGCTAAACTCATTTCAAGAGAGACACCGGATCACCATGGCTTCATCGCATAAAGATGGTGCAGTAGAAGGAAAGAAGATGAAGAAGGCTCTTCATTTTCCTCTGATCTCTGGTGTTGTTTTGTTGAAGCAGGGCAGTCAATGGAGGTGGTGGCAGGCGTGGGTGGAGTTGGTGGAGCGGCTAGGGTTTGTTGTGAAGCAAAGGGAGAGGGTTTGGAGAGAGAGAGAAGCAGCGGCGGCTAGGGAAAAAATTGAAGAAAGCAGGGCTTCAACTGAAATTTTAGAATTATATATGATTTTATCGATTTTCAATTCGGTTCGGTTCTATTCCCAAACACCTAAAACCGAACGCCAAACCGATATTTTAGGTTTTTCTCCTCTCATAATCGAAAACCGAACCGAATTAAAAAAAAACTGATTTTTAGTTTCGGTCCGGTTTGATTTCAGTTCAGTTCTCGGTTCAGTTAATTTTGTTCACCCCTAGTTAGGCGGAGTTCGAATTTAAAAGGTACACCAGTTATTTTAGGTATTTTAAGTTTTATTTAGATTAAAAAAATAATGAATAGTAGGTAATAATAATAATAACAACATAAAACAGGCTGTAAAAAAAATAAAAATTAAGTCAGACAAATAATTTGGAGTTGGTATCATTTATTTAAAAAAAAAAAAAATAATAACGATGTTAAAGTAAGAAGGGGTTAGGTTTTCGCGATGAAAAAAATATTACTTAAAGGAGAGGGTTTGTGACGTAAGAGAAAAAGGCCAAGAGGAAGAGACGGGACGGGACGTGACCTGAGATGAGAGTCGTGCAGAAGAGAGGAGTGGAAGCTGACAGCGTGGGTCCCACCTGGAAGTTGAAGGCTGACGCGGCAGCATAAGGTGGACTGGTCGACAGCTGGCGGCGCGTGATTGGTAGGGTTGCTGTGGTATCCGACATGGCGGCCGGCTAGTGGGAGTGGTCAGGAGCATCTGTTGGGTGGAAGGTAGTTTTGCAGGGGGCTTTTGTAAATGTTTCGGGTGTCAGAAGCATCAGGTCGGGTAGTGGGTGTTATTGGGGTACCGGTTTCGTAATTAAGCAGGGTATAATTTCGGTGTTTGTGCTTTATTTTCGTTTGGTGCCTGGTTTCTTGTGAAACTCGTTTTTGCCTAGAAAGTTAAATTTTATTTTCAGTGTCTTGTTAATTTTGTAGTTAATTTACAAGAAAAAATAAAAATACCAACCAAAAATTCAGTTGGTATTTAAAATTACCGACCGATTACCAACCGATTAATTTGGTTGTTAAATTGCTTGTTGGTAATACATTTCGGTTGGTAATTTAGCAACTGAATACAAAATCAGTTGTTATTTATTCTGTTATAGTATTCGGTTGGTATATTTTGGTATTTTTTTGCCAAATAATCGATCAGTAATCGGTTAATATTTTTTTCTCGAATAATCAGGTAGTATAGTTTGATTTTTTATTCCCAAATAATCGATCAGTGATCAATTGATATATTTATAATTTATATATTTGATTATTTTTCTAAATATAGCTATTTAAATACACTATTATTTTAAAATGTAAAACGAATAGAAAATAAAATTAAATATTAATAACAGTTGAAAAGAAAAATATATTAAATTTAAAATATTCAAATAGTGCTCCATTCACATAAAATAAAACTAATATTTAAAATATTGAACTTAAAAGCAAAATACAATTAGTTTGATATAGTGAAAGAAGTAAAAATAACAGAAAAGTCTCAACAAAAAGACCCGAAAATTAGATTAGCCACTGAAAGTGCAGCTTTCTTGATATTTGCTTTCCCATCTCCACCCATTTGTTCTTTCCAGCATGCTAGCATCCTATTTTAATAATACGAAATATTGAAATCAATCAACTTAAAGTCAAATTTGAGCAATAAAATTAATCAAGAATCGTAGTGACGAAATGAATATTTTAGAACCTCCGATGAAATAAAAAGTTTCACCTTGGAATGAGCTTGACTAATGACAGTTTTCCCACAGCCAAAAGCCCCCAGGAATGGCACAAGTTCCACCAATAACAGAAGGGAAAGTGCATCAAGAACATACTGATTTTAAACAAATTCATCAGATGTCACATTCTAAATAGTTTTTTAAGATGCAATATAAAAGAAGCCGCTACATTTAGCATGTATAGTAAATACCTGTCCAGTTAGTAGAGGAGATCAGCGGCTAACTTTGATGCAACAGGTCCTAAGTCTGCAAATGGAGCAAGCATGCACCAAAATGTAAAATTTGAATGCTCACGAGAGAAGCTCATGGTCAAGTAAAGAGGGCAAGGCAACGAAAACAAATTGAAATCACAAACCTGAAGCATAGTATACTGCTTTTTCACACCCTGAAACTCAAGCTCTAAAACAGTGTCCTGAAAAGATACAAGAAATCAGTAACATATCCACAAGAAAATTCAATGCAGCTGCACAACTAAAAAATTGCAAGTTTCTCATATGTACAGTCTCACATAATTCATAGGAGTAAAATCTAAACAATTGAATAATGACAGTAAGCCAACAGTCACATCCCTTGAAGAATAAGGATGCATTCTAAAGTATTTTTCTATCGGCATAAGACAATCCTTGCAACTAATATTCTTCTCCTTAATCCCACTACAAAATCAATCCAATAAACTAGAGTGAAAGGGGAAATCAGAAAAAATCAATAATAACATAGAAAATAAGCTAGAGACAAACCTTCAATGAATATTGACCAGGAGGTGCCATGTAAAAATTTTTTCTCATAGCATCAGTGGGAAGTGCAACATGGTATTAGACTGTTTTCAAAGACTGTCTGCACTGAGAAATAATACCCACAGAAATGTTAGATCAAACACAATCCATGCAATCTCCGACCATACTGCGTTAGAAGGAATTCAACAAACTAAAAATTCAACACTAATGAACTTACTGCATATACGTCTCTACCAGTCAACACTAATGAATAGCAGAAAACAAGTCTTATCAAACCTGAATCCCATCAAAGATATTGCCCAATATTCATGGTCCCAACTCCACTGACAGAGGCTGCAAAGTAATTGGGCTTATTAGTAAAGCAAGGTTATAAGCCATGCAAGGAAAGCAGAAAATGACGAGCTAATAAAATGACCTTGTGTGTTCGAAGGACAGGATCATTCACCATCAAACCAGCTGTCTCATAAACTAACATAAAAATAAAATAGAATCCATTAACTGTTATTTTTGCTTGGTATCGATGTATAAAAGACCAAATACAAAATAATATATTCATTTCCCAGCTCCAACTTCTTTTCTCAAAATTGACTATGAAGATGTGAGGGCACGTATCAACAATTATTAGACAAAAGTAAAGGGTAATTAAGAGGGTGTTGAACCAATAACATACTGAGCTTGACTTGTTTTACATTCAAGGTTTGATACTTGATTTTAGATCAACCAAGGTTTATTTTGAAGCTCAACCTGAGCTCAAACAAGTACTCAGATTCAAGCTCAAGATAGTAAATTACAATTTAAACAATCAACATTAAGGAAAACATATCTAAACTCATATAATATCCAATACTCAATTAGGATAAAGCACCACTCCCACTCAAACTTATTATTAGAAATTGAATTCAGTTAGACTCCTTATTTGAGCTGACTCAATTAAAACGAAGAACAAACTGAATTTTTATTAAGTTAAGTCCAATCAGTTCATTGGGGTGGCTCAACACAATTGCATGACAAGAAGAACCCAAAATCACAATTGTTTGCAAGATCACCTGAACCTTTCTCATCTTCAACTGGTATGCCAACAGTCTCAATCGATCTATTGCCCTCCAATTTTATTAGTAACTACAAGAACTGTTGAAGTTAAAAAAAAAGGTGATAATATTTTGCTAAAAGAAAAGTCAAAAAGTGATGCATGTTTTGTGGAAAAACAAAAGCCACGTTTGATGGAAAAGAGAAGACTTATTTTGTGGAAGAATATGGTCACCATGTTTTAAGGAAAAGCAAACCATGTTTTAAGGAAAAGAAATAACCTTGTTTTATGGAAGAATAAAAGAAAAGAAGAGATCCTTATTTTATGGCATGTTTTATGGAAATTAATATGATTGTGTAATAGCTTCTCTTGTACTATAAATATCACCACATTGAATGTAATTC
>CATIWJ010147207.1:0-12643 GCA_949640765.1 Croton laevigatus | reverse complement strand
GTTCTGGATGGTCGTAAGGAAATGTATATGTAATTATTTTGATTGATCCTGGATCTACACATTCATACGTAAACATGTCACATGATAGATTGAAAGAATTGCCTGTAGAAATTGATAGCACCGGAATTTTAGTAACCAACCCCATAAGAAGAGAAGCAATAGCTAATAAGGTGATAAAAGGGTGTTACGTTAAGCCAACGATCACGCACAGAGTTCATCATCCCATGTGCATAACTATGCCTATCGCTAGTCAGCCGAGGAGCTGGAAACTACCTCGTCTTCAAAATAAAAAGCACAAATATTATACCTTAACCATTTATCTGAAAGTGAATGTATGTGTGCGCTCGTGACAAGTATTATACAGCTTTCGGACTTCTTCCGAGTTGTACCTCCCACCACTTGCAATCCATTTCCGCCTAATCAACGAAAAAAATAGTCAATTGATTATTGCAGAAAAGTAGCCTCCATAGTTATAACAAGTAATAGAGCATTGTTAAAGCAGAATCAAGGCATCGAGATTGTTTTTGGCTAATACTCCCTCCGTTTGATTTATTTAGATATAATTCCTAAATTTAACGTTCGTTTTACATAGTGAAAGTAGGAATGGTTAGTTTATGTGTAATATTATTATAATATCCTTAATATATTTGGTATGAACACATTAACAATGAATCACAAAATTCCATCGACTCTATTATAAGGATATTAAGAACAATTCATTGGCAGTTTTGAGTTTGCCTTAAAAAAAATGACTTTTTCTCTTTCTCTAAATAATTTGAAGGGTGGGAGTAGTAGTTGACGGACTCTATATTAGAATGACAACATAAATGCTAAAGAGAGAGATAAAGGTACCTGGAACGCCTTATCTCTCCATTGAAAGATGCACCCACGGGCTTCCATGTAATCAAGAAGAGATTTAGGAAGTAACGGTTTAAAAGAAGCATGGAGCTTCACTTTAGTTAGCCCACCGCAAGCCAAAAGAGCAGCTGTCAAGCCATTTAGGGTTAAACCTCTCAGGTGTAAGATAGTTATGTTCTTTAGGCAGTTGAAGCTAGCTAATGCCAAAAGCCCGACATCCGTAACTGAACAGTAGGACAAGTTTATCTGAAAATGGCAGAATGAAGGGCCATTTACTAACATGTCAGCCTAGGTAGAGAAACCAGGTGAGAGTTTAGCATTGCTTGTGCTTTTCTCCTTTTGGCTTTTGAAAAGCACTTAAAGAAAAAGAATCATTTTGCTGTTTTAATAAAACCAGTTTAAAAGCTGAAAAAAAAAAAAGAGAAAAACTGACTGACTTTTAAGATTAAAAAAAAGCTTAAATGCCAAACACCCTCTAAAAAAGTAAGATACCTGTCTAAGGTTTTGAGAATACTGAGCCAGGGGAAGCATCCCATCATCATTGATATTGAAACATTTCTTCAAGTCCAAGAACATAAGTTGTCTACATCCAGTAGCAATGGCCAATAGACCCTCTGATGAGACATGAGGACAACCTCGGATCTCAAGCACCCACAACTTCGAACATCTAGACAAAGATCTCAATGAAGTGTCTGTAACTTTATCGTTGTAGGAGAAGTTAATCATCTCCAATGCAGGACAACCAATACCAATTGCTTTTATTCCCAAATCAGTTATTGCAGTAGACCTGGACCCAAAAAAAAAAAAATACAAATAAGTACACAGACAAATATATATGGATTTTCATTTTAGTTTAAGTTACAAACCTATACAAATCAAGTTCCTTCAGCTTCGAACATTTGCTTCCAATATGTCTAAGTCCATCATCAGTAACATTCAAGCAAATTCCCAACTTTAAACTGGAAAGTCTTGCACATCTTGATATAGACTCTAGACCTGCATAGTTCACAATTAGAAAAGTGGAAAAAGGAATTATTTAGTCGTGTTTGTTTCCATTTAATTAAAATGTCTTGCCGTTCGAAATTCCAAGGATATTCTGTTACTTTAGGCAGGCTGCAGAAAGGATATTCAAAGTAACAGATAATCCTTGGAATTCCAGATGGAATTACATTTTATTGAATGGAGACAGAATCCAGGAACTTAAAAATTATATTTACAAAATACACAGATGAAATACTAATATTATACAAAAATATGGATGCTTCAAGTTAAAGGTTGAACCTTTGTCATTGATCTCATTATCTGTGACATCTAATTCCTCCAAAAGCGGACAACGTTGTCCAATCAAGACAAATGCTACATGAGAAACCAGATTGCAAGACTCCATTCTAAGACAAGTAAGGGAAGTGCATGAACTGGTAATGCTTTCTAGAGAATCATACGTTATCTTACGACAGCAAGTGATATCCAGCTTTTTCAAGTCTTTATGCACTTGCACAAGAAAGGACAAGCTCTCGTCGGTGACTCCCGAGCACTTACGTAAGCTCAGTTCCTTCAGTGAGGCTTGACAACTACCAATGGCTGTAATTCCAGAACATGCAACTGCACAACCGTCCAATTTTAGTGATTGTAAACCTGAAAATTTATGTAGGCATTTTGCAACATCTGCAGTAACCTGAACAATATCTGAATATTAATCAAAAACCTCAAAGAATGTAATCGGAATTTCTAAGGAAATGATTATCATAAAAATATCAGACTTACTGCAAAACTAAAAGCTAAATTAAGTTCTTGGAGTTCTTTCATGCCATTTGTCAAAGATGATAAACCAGTATGCGTCACATTCTGAATGTTCGACAGATTAAGTTTCTGCGACGAATTATTATTGAATATTAGAAAGAAGAATTTGCAAAGCAAATATTAGCCATCACAGGCTATGTTTAAGAAATACAGAGGAATCAAATAGAAGATTTTTTAAAACTGTCAAAATCGCATTGGGATTCATTTGCTCAGTGATTATAATTACTTTTTTATTCCTCAAATTCACTGTTTTTAACATTTAATTATAAATACCAATATTTTACGTTTAATCAAATCTTCCTTTTGAAATTTAAAAAAAAAAAAGAAAAAAAAAACATTTAATTGTTATGTCCCACTAGTCACTACTAAAATCCATTTTCACAGAACCAAAATTTTGATTATACCTTGAGTGACTTGAAACTCTGTTTGAGAGCTGAAAGACCATCATCATCAATTCCGAGACATCCCTCCAGAACTAAATCTTCAAGATCCTGCAGTTGCATTACAGATGAAAGACATTTCTCTGTAATCTGCATATCAAAGCATGACCACCATTAGAGTTCAAGATGAAAACTCTACCAAAAAATAGTCAATTCAGTCTCAATAGTCCATACTATATGCAACTTAATAAGTTTCCTCGATCAAAATTAACTTCAAAATAAGATATTAAATGGAAAATATAATCAAATAAATTTCTTTAACCTTTTGTTAAGCAATAAGCAGGAGCAGAGTTGATAATATTAGAATTTTAAAGAAGGAAATAAATGTTGAATGTATTCATTAGCTATATGACAGCAGTATAAATGGATCCATGTATTGGTCGTAATTCATCGAAGATGAGTGAAGAACATATGATTATCTATCTCTTCCACTTCTCTCTCTAAATTCCCTAATTCTTCGACTTCTATCCCCAAAGTCACTATTCCTATCTCTATTTCCTCTAAATTCCACATAGTTAGCACCTAACACCATTAAGAGAGACAACCAAATCTCAATATTCAAATAAATGAATCAATTAAGGTAGGAAACGTTGATAGCAAGACACAGTGAAACCCACTCTAGCCCACAAAGAAAAAATCCTGATTTCAACATCAAACAACAAAGCTTTATTTCGTAAAGAGCTAAAACTAGGAAAAAAAGGATATGAAAGTGACAAAACATTACAAATTAGACCAATCAGAATCACCAGAAAAATACAGAACTACTCTTCAACAAAATAATATAACTCATCATCGACAAGTACAAATATTGCAAAAGGTAACCACCACTACCACACAAATTCATCATCAAATTAAAGTATCCAAAAATTCAAACATGTTTTGACAAAAATAAAGTTTCTTTCTTGAGAAACAAACGGAAAAAGTAACGGAAATTACCGGTAAGTAAGAAAGATCCAAACTTCTAATCTCCTTACATTTCAAAGCAAGTAACCCAATCCCAAGATCACCAACTCTAATACACCATTTCAAGCAAACCAATTTCAATTTCCTACACCCAACAGCAACACACCCAATACCCATATCAGTAATCAGTTTACATCTAGCCAACCATAATCTCTCCAAGTTCTTCGCCTCCGCAATCGCAGCCGCCGCCAAGTCATTCAAATCCAACCCATTAGACAAATCAATCTCAACCAAATTACAACAGTTCAAAACCAAGCTTGATAGCCCAACATTTGAGAAAAAACTGGATCTTGACAGGTTTATAAAACGCAAAGCCGTTTTACATGCAGATGAAACGACATTTAATGTATTGTCATCTATACGAGGACAAAAGGAAAGATCAAGACTTTCAATATTAGGAAACCGATGAAGAATTCTGGGTAAGAGCTCAGCACGAAATGGCCTAAGTGATTTTCGATGGCGAGATTCGATTGAGTAAAAAGCCTTGCAAGTTAAGGAAAACGATTTTTTAGCAAAAGGGTCTATGGTAAGATAGTCAAGGATTGTAAATATGATTTCTTCAGTTAAGAAATCGAAATGGTTAGTTAGTTCAGTCGCTTCCATTACTGGGGTTTGGAGCTTTTTCATAGATAATATGGAGTTTTTGGTTATGGAATGGAGTAGGGTATGGAGTTGGTTGGTCTGTAGGTTAGTAAAACCATTAATGGGAAACTGAACACTGTGATGGGTCAAACAGGAGAATCTGTATTGGATTTTCCGTTTGAGCTTGGAGGAGAAGACAGCTTTATCTGGTCAATTATTATATGGGTCTGCAGTTATTGTTTTGATACTTCATTAATTTCATTTCAATCTGAAATTACAATAGTACCCTTAATATAGCTCTGACTACTTCTTTTTTTTTTACTTGGGGGTAAAATAGCTCTGACTAGCATTAAATATTTAATTTTATTCAATAAATCATACTAGTAATTATTTATATCCTCAACGACCTTTAGATTATTTAAGAATATAATTAAATTAATAGTAGTACACAGTTTAAAATATAGAATAAAATAAAACTAGCCATCTCTTTTTTTTTATGGTATTTTCTTCTATTTATTGATTAAGCCACTTACAATTTTTTTTATTTGCAATGATAACATGACATGTTCTTCTTTCAATATATTTTTTACATATTTTAAATGTCATCAGTTTTTATAAGTACGTAATTTTCAAAAACACTACTGCAAAAACTTTATTTTGTCATTTGATACGAAGAAGAACCAGATTTTTTGATTAATATTATTAATCAATGAAATTTATATTTCATTTAAAAAAATAAAATAAATAAACAATAGTCAAAAGTCGATCGGCTCTGGAAGAAAAAGAAGAGGGACAAACACGGAAGTTCAAATTCATTAAGGACCCAATAACGGAATGGGCAAAGTATTGACTAAATGGGGATGTTTATTATCGGAGGAGGACAAATTCCACCTGCAAATTGTACGGTATTGTTTAAAATTCTTAAATTTTCTATTTCCATTTACGTTCCATATTGACTCTTTGTTTAAAATTCTTAAATATTTTTATTTATCATACCCCTATATATATATATATATATAATAGAAAAAAAAACTTAAATAAAATTATTAACCCAAGTAAATTTGGATCATAATCTTCATAAGCTCCTCTACCTTGAAAAGCATATTCTCATTTGTATCAAACAGTTGGCCTATCAAAAACATTATCATCATGGAACTACAGATTCAAGTCAAGGAACAGAAGAATTACAGTAGTCTACAAAATAATCCACAATTACTTCTTGGCATAAGAAATAGCCATGGGATTCTGAGGAGTAATTTTGAAACCTTGAAGGGCTTGCATAGCCATGAATGACTGGTCTTCATCTTCAAATTCTACAAATGCAATACCTGGTTTCGCTTCCACCATCCGGACTTCCCTGAATCCTGGATATTGTTGGAAGAGTACTTGCAACATCATGCTAGTAGTTTCATGCGGCAAATTCTGTATAAACAATATGTTGTTTGGTGGAACTGCTTCCTGTTCACCCCGGTTTGCATGTCGGAAAGGAGCCTGCAGTATACAAGGGAAAGAATGATCAGAGATATTTCCTATTTTTCCCAAAACCAAGTTGTTCATACTCATAATAAAATAAAATTAAGTTGAATAGACATTATGACAATCTACAAGAGGAAGAAGAGAAGAAGAAAAATCAAAGTAACTAAGTTTAACTTCTAAATCCAACTTACAGGGCCTTTGTTATTCTCAGCAGCTGTGCCATTAACTGTAGCAGATGGTTGAGCTTCTTCTGCACGTCTCTTCCGTTCAGCTGAAGGAGAAATTATATTGTCAATACCAGAGCAATCAATTCAAAAAATAATATCAATATGGAATTTCAAGATCTAGCACTTGTGTCAGTTATTACAGCTTATATTTTAAGCTGGAATGATACTCCCTCTAGTAAAATTTACAAGCTGTTTATTACTTCATGCTGCTACAAGCATTCAATCACCAACTGAAATATTTTAGAAGCCTCTAAAATATTTTTGACCAACCAGATAAAAAATGTAGCTCAATCTTATTGTGCTAATAAACTCTTATAATTAACACCACCACCATTTCCAGCTTTATATGCAAAACCAGAAGTGCAGGGAGCCAGGGTCTGACAGCTACTAAAAATAATAAAAGTAATATAATGCATAAAAATATAATGCATAAAACTACATTCAACAGAACTGAAAACTGTTAATTAACTTTAACTCACCTTTTTCTTCCTGCTTCTTCTTTTTCTTTGCATTTGGATCATAGACTCCTTCCGCCTCCACAAGGCAATCAGATTTTGTTTTTGCATACTGGATACGCTGCATAACACAATCACATAAAACAATGCATTGACATATTTTAATGATCCTCTTTTCTTTTAATAAAGTTATAAAAAATTCTAACAGATAGAAATATTGAAAAATAATTTCCCCATTTCCATCCCATAGTAAAACTCTCTCATTTTAAAAGTCCTAAATAATCACCAATGCCTAATTCCCACTGAGCTTCTAGAACTGACTCACAGCCCCTATAAGCATGAAGCATCATTCCCAAATGGATTTCTCCAAAACGAATTAAAAGAAAAAAAAAATGCAAAAAAAGTCTTTGTTTTGCAATATGATTCTGCAGATTGAGTAACAAAAGCAAGTTTGTGATAGTCAAATTGTTGGACTTTGTAAACAGGGTCAAATGAAAAGGATTATGTTCATGGAATATAAGGAATAAAGTTTGGCAAACTGATTTAATTTAGGGAAGAGCAATGAGGAGTATAGAGAACATATCATAGCACATGCATTGACGCTTAACTACTGCTTAAGCTTCCTAAGAGTGTAAGACATACCATAGGTTTGTCATAAAATGGAAAACCCTGCATTTGCCTCACTGCATTACTGGCAGCCATCACTTCACTGAAACAGACCCAAGCTTGCCCTCTGAGCTTGGGTGTCTTCAAAGCAACAACATCCAAAATCCTTCCATATTGAGAGAATAAGCAATAAAGAGCTCTTTTCAATTCTGACAAAAGAAAATGGCTAACATTGCGTCAACTTTGCCAACTAGGTTACCATGGAAGGAAATTTAAGATATGAAGGGAAAAAAGCCGAAAAATATTACACAAATTCACTTCTCTAGCATCTAGAATACAATTAACTAGGCAAATAATTTAAACAAACAAGAGAAAAGATGATAAGATTCATTACACATGAAAGTAGACTGTAAATGAATCATTAATTATTAGCAAAATGATTATGTAACTGTTAACACATAAATGAAGTTGCAACATTTAAGAACAATCATAAAAAAAAAAAAAAATGCGGGCAGTAAAGCACCGGGGTTCTACAAACTTGACTGCAGTAGATTTATTCATTGGACTGTACCTCATCATGGAATAGCATTGTCAAAAATTCAAGATGAAATCAGCCACCCCATAGAACAATCCGACAACAGAAAAACTTGAACACTGTAAATTGGCAAATTTTCTTGATAATTCTTTTCCTACAATTGTTCAATATTTGCAGAGCAAAGGAAAAATTTAACATGTAATCTAAAAATCTTTAACTAAATCCCCACTCACCCCCCAATACTAGCAACAAAAATCACCACAAACCCTAAAAACTTCAAATTGGTCAATTAAAATACTAACCAGAAACAAACAAACATCCGATACACAAATCCAAGCTTATAAAAAAAATCTAAGTTAACGCTAGGTAAACCGTAATCACATTGTATGAATTTCTCTGCAAAGTTGTAAAAATAATTACGCAGTATACATTACATTCCGCCCTACCAAATATTGCCTAGAAACTTAAAGCAACAATTTATATTGTTTATTCAACTAAACTGCATCAAATTCCATAGTCCAAAAGCATAAAATCAATTGTAACATAGATAATTGAAGCTCCAACTTTCTTAAACCTTGATTAGTTTTCTCGGCAATCAAACAAAAAATTATAAGGGGAAAAAAGTGATAAGTAGAGTTACCTTCTTTCTTGACCTTCTCATTGAGGTTTTTGATGTAAATAGTTTGGTTTGGCGGTATATCTCCTGTAAGCATTGTCTCTGTAAAACTTGCTCTGTTGCAAAATAGAGAAGAAGAATGCGCAAAACGTTGTTTATGCCTCTGTCGACTGGAAGAGAGAAATGAGGGTCTACGCTCGGGAGAGAGACTCGATCTTACAGAGCCCTAGTTATATAATTGGGCCCTTAACTTTTTTTTTTCCTTGGGCCTATTCGCAGATACAAGCAACAGTGGAGGATTAATTAAGGAAATGACTGTAAATAGCACTTTTTAAGGATTCAAAAACGAACTAGAAAAAGTCATTTGCTCGTCAATATAATCGCTATCATATTACATTACTGAGTGAAAATCCTTGCCACGGACTTTTTATTGTCAAATGCCTAAATAATACCGAATTCAAAATTTTCATTATGTACTAGTCAGTATTGTTATCAAAATAATCCTTTTCATCATGCATGCGATAAAATTGCTTTTCTTTTTTTTTAAAAAAAAAACAAATTAAAATGTTTTAAGAAAAATTATTTCAGTATGATCCATTCAAATTCGTTTATAAAATTGCTTTTTTTTTTCCGATCAATATTGCAAGATTAGCAATGTTTCAGTATAACCAAGCTACAAAAAAAAAATGGCTATAAACAGAAATATAGCTTTCAAAAATTGTGTTTTTCAGCAATTTGACGAAAAAAAAAAATTTCCATGTAATTCATTAACAATCATGCATAAAGTGATTGAAAAAACTAGAGAGCAGCATCTTGTAAGAGATCATTCTATGGTTGTGGCACAAAATCTGAAAACCATTATTACAAAGGAATCCATCTCCTCCTATACTAGCTCATCTACATAGGGTACAAGCTCAGGCTACAAGTTAAAAACAAAAAAATTCTGGCTTAACCAAAATGAAACAGTAGCAAACAAAATTCCATTTTGCTAATCTCACCAAAAACTTGAACAAAAATGAAGAGAGTGCCAAGCACATAAAACAATTGGCTATAAGAATAAATAATGTCTTTAAATATTACATCTAAACGCAGTATATCTCTTATGTTACCGCATAAAAGGAACTAACCACCTCATTTCTGCACCATTTCCATTCGCCAAATAGAACACTTTCTTCCAGTTTTCCTCTGAAAATGCTTCCCGACGAACTAATCTTTGCCTGCCCATAATAACAATACCAGAAAAATTGACAAAAATTCATCATACCAGAAAAATTACAATATCTTTTGACTAGCACGCCAAAAAATTATGTCTAGATGTTAGTCTGCCAAATTTCAAAACCATCTTGGCATCAGAAATCAAAATTAATTGCCTCGGAAAAAATGAAAGTTGGATATTCCTCTTCAACAATGTAAAAAACAGTGAAATTGCATACCTTAGGTAATAATGGCAAACAGTAGCTGCTTCATCTAAACTATAGCGGGCCAAATTGAGTCGAGCACCTTGAGGAACATCAGGCAATTCTTGACGGAGTTTTCCAACTGCTGTTGAATGAGAAAAAGCACCCACCATCATGTCATCGTGCATCATTGACCTAAAAGCATTTACCTGCAAAGCCAAAATAGCTTCATACATTAGCACACCATTGATTTTTCACCTTAACGGAGTGTTGATACTTGATATGATAAAGCAAATGAATATAGAAACAACTCAAAGATGGGAGAAACTAATCATGAGCCAAAATGACCATGACATGAAACAAGAAGTCTCGTATAATAAGAACGCAAAATCTGTTCAGAGGTATAGTCACATATTATCCAATGTTTATTTTAACACATTTGAAGAATTGTACATTCAAATTGAAAAAAGGAAAGACATACAAGAAGCTGAACTGTTGTAAATGCCAAAATCTAATGGAGATAAATACCACAAAATTCAACTAAAACATCAATAAGTGACTATGCTAACCATTGCAAGTTCCCTAGCATGTATTGGTCGAGAAGAACGAATGGTTACTGGCTCTTCATGCTCGCTGAATGTGAACCAGTTATTATACTGCAAAAAGTAACAGCAACAAAATAAATAAAGATGTCTCAGAAACATAAGATTGTTCCGAAAGAATTTTAGCATTAAAAATCATCAACAGAACTTAAGAATTTGTTTCCAAAATCCATCTTACTTGATCAATAGCAATGAGGACAGGAATATCTTTCACAAGTGATAACTCTTTCCTTAAACGAACTACTACCCCAACAGCTGCATGCGTGTGCTTGATTCCAATCTGAATCAAGTCATATAATGTTGAACCTTCAGGAACTGGCATGGACTCTACTCCCTTCATCCATCCAACACCAGCACCCTCTCCCAGTGGAATAGGATCAAATATATTACATGGTAATTTCTTCAAGTGGGATTCGTTGTATTTCAGAAAATCCTGGAAGAAATTCACCAATGAGAAAACATGTGAACCCCAAAGCATGAAGATTTTTTCCCAGGGCAGCATAATATTTAAGAGAAAAAATACAAAGATTAGATATATGGTTTTCCCCCTTTAGTTTTTTTGCTTTTGATATGGGGCTTTCAAAGTGCCTACCGATATTTCTAGTAACAGTACATTTAATTCTGGCCAAATGCTACATAAGTTTCATCACCAAATGACAATCACACTCAATTTCCTAGGATGTTCGTTGCTAGATGTTCTTAATCACTAAGTTGAATGCTAAAAAATAAGGAAGATTAAGAAGATAGAGGAGAATGTACCCTTCTTCTTCATCACAAATTAGCAATGAAATTAACCTAAACTGCATTCACTTAATAGAAGGAAGGTTGAACTTTCTTGCCTTGAGAATGTTTTCAGCCTGAAGAGGCGTGTCCCAAAGACCAGTTTCAGGATTTTTATAGAAATATCCACCATGAGTCCATGCCCGTCCTTTTGGAACATAAAACACCAACCAACCCTCGTCACGAGCCCAATGAACAAGCATTGCAAGCATAATACTCTTCCCACAGCTAACAGGACCATCCAATACAATTTGCTTTCTCACTTTTGGACCTGGGAAAGTATTAAATCAAATATAAACTACCCAATTCTCAAACAATCCCGAACTCAGTGGACAAATCCATACATAAACGACAATCAAGGGAGCTAAATAAGAATTCAAAACGTTCTTTAACAATATGTAATTCCAATTTCCAAATTATAGCAGAAATGATATTAGTTAACAAGAAAAACATACCTTTACCATCAGAGGACCGCAAAGTAGGATCAACAATGCGTCTAAAATTGTCACGAAGATCCAGAAAACTCTGTCGAACAAGCAAAGCATTTCGCATTGATTCTTCGAATTCCTTCACCATCCCCATTGGCAATCCCTCCGGCAAAACTCTATTCAGTTCTTTCTCACTTAACAAAAAACCAACCCAACCCAATCATAATTCATACCCATGTCCAAATACATATGTAAAAGTTAAAAAAGAAAACAAAATGGAGAAAAAACCTGAATTTGAAGTACATGCAGGAATCTTTGCGGCTGAGCTGAGACAGAGATGGAGTAGAAGTGAAAAGAGGGCGGCCATTAGGACCCACATTAAGAGAAGGATTCTTTTCATCCTCAGCGAGAAGGCGAGCACGCCGAGCAGCGTCGTCGTCGAAGGCGTTTTCAGGATCGTCCTGATATGATGCGGCGGCGGAATCACCCGGAGATTTCTTTTTGGTCTTTTTCTGGTCAGCTTTTTTGGCTTTGGAGAGATTAGCTTTGGTAGTAGAGAAATTGTACAAGTGATTATGATTGAATGAAGATAAAGAAGGAATAGCAGAGTTGGATTTGGGATTCAAAAGAGGATTTATTCTGGGATTTCGTACCGCGACTCTGAAAGCGTAACTAAACATTTTTCCTTCACTTCTCTTCCAGTCTTTGATTCTTGAATTTTATTGCAGTGAGAGAGGTTTTGGGTTTTTGCTGAGGTTCGTGACAGTGAAAAAGGCAGAGTAGAACGGCGGCGTTTATCAGTTGGACTTGGGCCTCCCTACATCTGGGTTGGACCTTGTTTAATCAAAACTATGAGCTAGCTATCCTTTTATTTTATA
>CATIWJ010147202.1:0-14664 GCA_949640765.1 Croton laevigatus | reverse complement strand
AGGCCCTACCACTAATTTTTTTTAAAAATTTTTTCATGTAAAAATTAAAAAAGTTTTTTTTGTTAGTTAATAACTCTAATTTTATATGCAGGCCTCACCATTCTTGTAGAGCTGGGTTCGCCACTATTTATAAATGACTATAAATTCAACTATACAAACTTATATTATACCTAAATTATAATATATTATGAAATTCTGTAATTTGCGATGCACTATTTTTTATCTTCGCACCTAATAGAAATAATTCAAATGGTTGTTTGGAAAAAAAAAAAAGTTGACAGTTTTAATTAATTAAATAATTAGATTTACGACCTCATTGCTGATGCAAGTTTTAAATGAGGGCACGTGCATGTCTTAATTCAACTATATAAGTTGAATTTTTCGTTTATGAAAAGATTTGATTTGATGACACCATAGCCATATTCTCCAAATTCTGTTTTAAATATTTATATAATGTGCTTCAAAACATTTCAAGAGAATTCAGCCTACTAATCTGAAACACTCCAAATTTGATGTCAAATTTGATGTTATCAATACTCCAATTAATAAACTTTATTCTAATAATAGCATTTCATTGGACAAAATTGCAAAGGCACAATACCCCAAAACATCGTTGTAATTTTCAAAAAAAAAAAAAAAAGTATTATGACCAGTTGATTACATGCTTAAAGGGCGATTATAGTAAATAGCAAATTGAAAATTATTTTTCAACAAAATAACAAATATATTTTATATTTAGGAAAAAAAATTATAATATGTTTCATAATAAGAAAAATAACCCTTTTTTGCTATAAAGAAAATATGAGAAAATATTTTTTCGTATTTGTGCATATTTTCTGATATGTTCTTATATTTTCCTAATTATGAAATATATTTTACTATTTTTTAAATACTAAACATATGTTCTATTTACTTAAAACTAAATTATAAATTGGGTTATTTACTATAATAATCCATGTTGAAATTCTTACTGTCACCTATATGAAATAGAAACTTCTCTGGATTTAGGAAAAAAATGTATGCGGTTTTATCAATTGTATGTGCGTCCTAGACTCCAATTCATATAAATTGAAAATATTATATAAGCATTGATTATAATTTGACTTGCAATTTGAAAATATGAATCAATCCTTTTCATTTTTTTTAATCTGTTATTATTTCCAGATTTGATGATTATCTGTACGTTTATTGACTAAATATAATGCAAGATATTGATTTTCTTTCCTCTACCTTATTCACCCTTCATTCCCCCCACTAACAAAGTCAACAAAACAAAGAGGTATACATGTTTGCATACTCATGATCTAATTATTTCGACTTAAAAACAATTAATTTTAACTTTATTTGCATTATATACACTATCAACTTAAAATTATTATCAATCGAAATTAAGATTATCTAAATCAAAGACTGGATAAGACTTAACATCATGGAGTACAAATTGATATTGAGATGGTGTCAATCTTTATAGGATAATAGGATAAGAGAAAACAACTTACATTTGAATTTTTATGAATGGTGAAATGTATTAGAATTGGAGTGCTACAACAGATTGAATGTTGACAAAAACATAAATAATTTTCGTTATCTCTACAAGGATTATACCGAATTCCCATTTGTAATAAGGGTTATAATCATAGAGATTTGGTAACATTCTGGAGAATACATTACAATTACAGCCTACAGGAGATGAATAATTATAAAAATGTCCATTTCAAGTTAAAGAAAATAAAGATCATTGTCAAAAGGTGATTGCAAATTGTAATGCATGTGCACGCGTGTAATGCGATTCGAAGTTGCTTTATTTCCCATCATCTAATAATCTAAATTTCAAACCTTTACTAGTCTATTAGTTTGACTCCGGAAATAGGAATTTGGGTAAGCATTGCTATCTCGGTACTGTATCACCTTTTAAACTATCAATCCATAAATAATCTTAGATTTTATGCAACTTTTTTTAGTGGTAATAAGGAAAAAAGGAAAAGGGAAAGTATTGAATCGTTGAAAGTAGGCATTAATGAGCATGACTTGCACTTTTAATTGATATGAGGGAGTGGTTGGGAAGCAACATTCGATTGTCCGTATCTAAAACTAAAATTTCAAGATTTTGGGTAATTTATAATTTTAATCAACAAACTGCGATCCACTCTAAAAGTCAGTCTTTGACATGCAGTTCATCACTAGATAGTGCCATACAAATTCAGTTGACAAACTACATATTTTTTGTTTCTAGGTCAATTTTTTTTTTTTTTTCTAAAAAGTGGCGAATTGAA
Source organism: Croton laevigatus (assembly GCA_949640765.1). Lineage (NCBI taxonomy): Eukaryota > Viridiplantae > Streptophyta > Magnoliopsida > Malpighiales > Euphorbiaceae > Croton > Croton laevigatus. Next base: position 12,391 of record CATIWJ010147202.1, on the reverse strand, counting down.
AAAATTAATGGAACAAATTTTGAAGAGTACATAATCATGAGAAAAAAATTGCACATTTTGATAGAATTTTTATTAGAGAATATACGTTATACGTGAGTTAGTGAATTATAGGACTGCTGAGTATTAATATATTATTAGATTACATCCTTATTTTCTCAAAATGGGCTCAAGCCCATTGGCTGCTCGCTGGAAGCCTTCAAACCGAGCCACTGGCTTAGCCTCGATGGAGTTCATGGAGGAAGGGTTAGTGGAATTTGGTGGCGGCTGGAAGTAAGGAAACAGGAGAAGAAAACACATAAAGAGAAATAAAGAAGGAAAGTTGGGGTTAGTTAAACAGTGTCAAACCACGTGGTCTTGGATACAGTTAAATAAAAGGAAAAAAAATACTATTTTATCATTGAGGTTTGGTTTAATGATTAATTTACTATTGTATTTTGATAAAATTGCTCTGACATCACTAACATTTGGCCTAAATTACTATTACATTATCGCGTCGTTAACATTAACATTTGACCATTAAAAAAATTGTAGACTTGGATTTTCATTTTAAAATAATAAGAGTATTTTTTATTTTTATTTTATCAAATTAAGAATTTTTAGTGAATATATATATTCTGATTTTATAATTATTAAGTGTGAAAGTAGTGTTGTTGGCAAAAAATTCAAAGTACAATAAAATTGAGTACTAAAGTTGCATAAAAAGTAAAAATGAAAATTCAAGTCAACTTGAGAGGCCAATTCTACAATTTTTTCAATGGTCAAATGTAAATGTTAATGTTAACGGCGCAGTGATGTAATAGTAATTTAGGCCAAACATTAGTAGTCTCAGAGTAATTTTGTCAAAATACATTGATAAATTAGTCATTAAGCCAAACATAAGTGGTAAAATAGTAATTTTTTCAAAAAAAAAAATAATAAAACATAAATTAAAAACAAAGCAGCAAAAGTAGAGGGACTTTCAAACAAAAAGAAAAGAATTTGCTTGAAGAACAAAATGGAGAAAGAAGAGAGGGACCTCACCTGGACAGCCCCGCCTTGCCGCCGATGTTGATGCTGCTTGCCAGACTGCCTTTCAATGACAAGTAAGTTTTACACTTTGATTTGTTAAATCATTTTAGGGTTTTCATTATGAATTAATGAACTTAAATGAAATTAGATTTTAGGGTTTGTTTTTTGTGAAATTAGATTCAATCGACCTTAACATATGAATGTGGTTTGTGAAGTTGAATATTAGATTTAATTGTTTATTGGTGAAATTAGGGTTTGTTTATTTTGATTTTCGAATTAAATATTTGTTATTATGAAATTTTTTGAAAAGCAATTGTAGATATTAGGAGAACTTGATTTTGGGACAAGCATGATAAATGTGGGAGATTTTGGCATCTGGGATTTGAACAAGGCGTTGATAGCAACAAGTGGGTATGGATTATTTAGAAGTAAACAACATTTAGTGAATATGTCACCATTAAGTGATGGTATGGCCATGAAAGAGCGTCTCAAGTCTTGGACTTTTGCTGTTTTATGTCAAGTACGGTTTTTGTAAGGTCTTTGATATAACTCATAGAAGAATGCCATTCAGGCTAGCTAATCTAATTGTAGTAGTTGTCTTTATCTTTTCTTTCTTATTTCGCTTGTAATGTTGGATTGTAGTTAAAGAGTTTAGTTTGTGCATGGCAATTTGGTATGAATGCATGCTTCAAGTTGAGGTTTAGTAGCTTTTAATTATAAATTTGCGTTGTGGCTTTGGTCGGCTGGTTAAGCCGCTTAGCTAAGTAAATGGGGGCTTCCCTACATGAGTTCGAATGTCACATGACACGATTTCATTTTTATTTTTTCCAATTTTTTTTCCAATCACCAGCTTATATAAATTGTCAGTATTTTCAACAGAGAATAGTTTCAGAAATGAGATAAATGAAAAACAAACTTCAGTTTTGTCTCATATATTTGGGGTTATAACTTATAAGTTGGTCCGACTTTCTATTCTTAACTTTTTTTTTTCCTCACAAAGAGCTTTCCTTTCCAACTGAAAAAGAAAATGACGATTTGGAAAAAAAAAAGAGACGAAGAAGGTGAAGAAGAGAGGGGGAAGACCGGAAGATAAAAGCTATGCCACCAATGCTCGCAGATATGTTATGGAATTTCTGCTTCAGTTATATCTCTGTTTTGTGTTTTTTTTACCAATTGTTAGTTACATTGTAATTCTCATAATACTTAATTAAATTAAATTTTAAAGAATTAGCCATTGATAGTTACTTAATTGATAATAATTAGTAATATATTTGAGTATTTGGATAAATATTTACAATTGTAAGTATTTTTGCTCGTTCATAAACTCGGGCTAGTTTTACGAGTTGAGTTTACGAACTCTTTTCAAGTTTACTTTGACTTGCGAGTTTGACAACTATGTTTGCTTACCAAATCCCCTTGCTGGTGAACTTTTCATTAATAAAATTGTAATTTGCCATAAACTCTCTCTGAACATGAGGCCCCTGTTTATATAAAATAACAAAATAACCCCTAAAGGCCTAAACTATTAGGCCTAATATCCCCTCTCAAGTTGAACATGGTGATATTTAAGGAAAAACAGAAGAAACCTATGCTAAACCAATGTAAAAATATAAAAGGAATACTACTTACAACCAATTATTGAAAATATGAAAATAGCAAAAACAAGTGCAGTAGAACAAATGGCAATCCTTCCTAATTGCGGTAGTAGAGTATGCAGAAACAGATTCACAACTTGAAAGGCCAGCATCTAATGCTTTGGTATCATTTCTAGTTACAGGATCACCCTTTTTTCATGTTATGTTCCTCAACTTTTTTCTTGAAGACTTTCAAGCTCTTCAATATCAACTGAGATTGAATAATATTGGAGAATTATCAACAAAATAATGGAATTATTGATCGAAAAATATGGAATGGAACCCTAGAATTTAAGGAAAAATAGATTAATTGAGCAAAATTAATCAACTATCAAATCATTAGAATGAATAAGCAAATCAATTGAAGAAAAAATCAAGAGAAATCATCTAATAAAAAGTTGAATCAGAATAATGAAACATTGAGTGAAGAAATTTGAATTGGTGAAATGAACAAATGAAATAGGGATGAAACCTTAGAAATTGACAAATTCAAGAGAAATTGAAAATAAACTCATGAATAAGAAAAAGAAGTGAAATAAAAATCGATAAAAGCATTCATAAGAAAAGAAATTGATAAGAGCATTAAGAACAGAAAACAAAACCTGAAATTGCATGTGACTTCATCCTTGAAACTGGAAGCACAAATCAAAAAATATATAAGAGAAATTAGAAATTGATTTTTTGTTAATTTTGCTGTGAATTTCTTCATAACGAATGAAGAAAGCGAAAAAAGATTATAGAAAAAAGCAGAACAAATTGATAAGTAACGAAAAAAGGAAAAAGTTACGAAGCGCGGTTGGGTTCTAGCAGAATTGGTAAACAATCTGTTCTCGTGTCCAAGTGGACAGAGTTTGAATCTCCTTCTATATATCTGGGTGCGTGAGTTATATCTATATTAAAAAAAAATGAAGAAAAAGTTACAAAGCGGAAGGTGTGGAGAGAGAACAAATTTCTCCTCTGATACCATAATAAAAGTGCAATTTGCCATAAACTCTCTCAACTTTTCATTAACATGAGGCCCTTGCTTATACAAAAACTCTACTATTGCAAAATTACAAAACAATTCCTAAACGCCTATACCATAACTCCTAATAATTAGATTATATTTTAGCATGTATTTTGATACTTCATTCCTATGGCTTTGTAAACACTATTAGAAACACATAACTAATAACCATATCATATCATAAAAACTTATAAATGTGTAAGTGAATCAAGTTAATTAGTTAATACTAATTTTTTAATATTAGTAAATTCAAATATGAATAAGTCATAACCGAACAATTTTTTATCACCCCCAAGTCTTTCAACTGTCGTGCCTATTTGATTCCAACGTGCTCTATAGATGTATATGCCTCTATATACATCATTTATATATATATATATATCACTTTTTGAAATGTAGAAATTTGATAACATTACCAGCCAAATTTTGCGAAGCGAAGCATAATTGGTTAGCCGGGCTAACGTTTGACTCCTACTCTCTTCACCCAATTGTTTCCCCGCGTGAAAAGAAAGAAATACATGTAAAATATTGTTAGCATATCTACAAATTAGGCCATTATCAAAAAATAAGTATGAAATGTGTATTTTTAAATTTTTATTTATTTTCTATTTATAATTGTTTATTATCTGTTTCTATCTTTATCATTATTTTTAATTTATTTGTTTATTGATTATTATTTATCTAAATTTGTTTAGAATTTTTTTATTTATACTTAATTATTGTCTATGTCTTTGTTTAATTTTATTTATAAGTTGTTTATCTTCTGTTTAACTCAAAAGAAAATGAATTTTGATAGCTAGAAAAATCATAACTACAACATTGACAAAATATCTACACCATTAAATTAAATCTAAGGGTGGAAGCAAAATGGCAAATTGTGGATACCCACTCTATTTTAATTTTTAACACAAATAGATAGTGCTAACCAAAGCATAATTGGTTAGCATAATTACTTATGCTAACCAAATTCTCACTACCCAAAGCAGAACAGGTAATAGACGATGGTACCCGTTACCCATTTGATATATACATATATATCACACGCTACAACATCCGACATGTGACTTTTAGTACTTTAGTTATTGTGTGCTTCATTTATATGTTGTTGCAAATTTTTTTAAATGTTTTTTATTTTAGTGGATAATTTATATTATTATTATTATTATTATTGAATGTTCAGCCATTTTAGTTAAAAGGAGTTAACTACCTAGTTAACTATCTTGTGCATATTGACATGCATGGTTACCAATTCCAACTACCATCATCTAAATGTCAACTAAGTCACCATTATTTACTAATGGTAAATCTTATTCACACTTATTTTGGCTCTATAAATAGAGTGCATTTCTTCAGCATTTGAGAGACAGACAGACAGTGAGAGAAAACATAACAAAGAGAGTTGTGTGAGCGAGAGAGATTTTGAGAGAGTTTTAAGAAAATGTTCCTAAAACGAGGGTCTAGAAAATAGTTAAGAAATATTTTTAAGGTGTTTTTGGGAAACACTTTGATTGCTACTATTTGTATCAATCTCTTTGTATGCCTACTATTTTTAATAGTGGAAGAATTATTCGGAGGTTGTCCATAGATGTAGCCCTAAACAGTTAAGGGTAAACCACGTAAATCCTATATGTGTTGAAATTTATTATTATGCTGGTTTATTTATTCTCGTATTTTTATTGACGGGACCTCACAATTATTAGGAAATTATTAATATTTTATTATAATTTTATAAAATTTCATACGGAATATTTTATTAATATTTTAAAAAAAAAAAAATGCTTTACACCAGAGGATAGATTCTGTCAAGACTAAACTAAGAGGTACCAATATGGACACCTATAATCACCAAAGTACACCAGAAAAAAAAACTAAAAATTTCGGCTTTTGGGTTGAACTTCAGTCTGCAAGTACGGTTTCCAGCAAGTAACCGAAGTTCAAGCTAAAGGATGTAGTTGAAGCAAGTGGGCAAGTAATAATCAAGTTTCAGTGGAGGTGCGGCGACAGTGAAAATAAGCTGCCAAACGGAAAAATAAAAAGATGAGTCCTGTGTTTTTTTATGGGAAATGTTCAAAATTCACAATTTTACATACTTTTAAATAATTTTAACCTATTTAAAATACACTTCACCGAATGTTATTATTTAAACAAATAGAATAGTTTTGTTTATTTACATTTTTATGAGCTCAGTTCTGATGGACATTAAACTTATATAAGCCAATTTTGTAATGTTTTTCTATATTGGCTTAGGAGACAAGAAAATATGTTAGTTCATAATCTTGTACGAGCTGCCTATTCCTTTGCTCGTTTCTGCTATTGGGGTTCAAGCACATATGCTAGTCAACTTATTGTATCTTCTTTTATAATTTAATACAATATATATATATATATATATATATACATTGGTTGGAATGGATAGATGGGCTAAATCCAGAAATTGGATTGGGCTTATAATCATGGGTTCAATTGGATAGATGGGCTAAATCCAGTAATTAGTCTGGACCAAATTTTTAAAATATTGGCATATGAACACAAATACCTAAAATGAATGAAACATATGGAAATATTTTACACAAAAGAAAAATTGGACTGAACAACATAAAAGAAATTACATCAATAAAAAAAACTGCATATTATTTCATTTTATTTCTTTCAATTTTTACTTTAAATACATTTTAATTTTTAATTTATTATGATGACTTAACTAAAGAGGTCACGTTTTCATAACATTCAAATAGGGGAGCCAAAATGTGTTAAGATTTGTTAATCCGAACATGATGATATGAAAAATTAATGAGTATAGATTGAGCGTTAATGGGTTAAAAAAACGATAAACATGATCTAATAAAAACACAAGTTAAAATAGGTCAAGTCGTAGGTTAACACGATACGACTTGTTAACACATTATAAATTATGATTATTTTTTTTAACATATTATGTAAAAATGACGTTATTTTGACATTAAGAATAATAAAATTATAAAAAATATATAATTAAAATAAATGGAATAAAAAAAACATAGATCGTGATGTGAACCCTAAAATTAACTTCGCAAATATATAACAGTTGAACATATGAATTTGAAAAAAAAAAAAAAAGATGATTTGAATATTTTAAATTATGGTGTTGGATGTTTTTAATTGTTTTTATTTTATAATTGTTAGTCCATAATTTATAATAAGTCCTCAAGACCCGTTAGTATAAGTCCAAATTATATTTAGAACAAGTTCTAAAGGCCTACTGCTTTATATCTTGTATAAATAAGAGACTTTTCCCTCATTATTGGCACTTAATACCTCATTTATTACTCTCATTAATTACAAAGACAATAATAATTAACTTGGATTTGGATATTTTTAATTGTGACCTTGTATGTTTTTAATTGTTAATATTTTAGTAATTTTAATTTTAATTTTTGCAAGAACTATTTTATTTTATAAGGACTTAATCTGGATAGTGTTAAAATGCTAATATTACTTTAACTATTTATAATTATGAATAATTTTTTATTTTTAACAGATTACATAGGTTGACACTATAAGAATACGAGTTTTAATAGGTTGTGTCGATATGAAACATTAAGCTAACGGGTTGGGTCTGTGTTTAGGCTTAACAAGTTGACAAGTCGTTTTAACACTATTCAAACACGACTCATACACACGAATTGACACCCCTACATTCATATTTAATATTTTTTAAATAAATTAGTAATATAATAATAAATAATAGCAATATAGTACATCAAAGTACTCTCAAACTAGAAAAATAAAAAACACAATTCAAAAAAATTGAATATTTTGTTGGAACCAATCATGACTGACTAGAAAATTGGTCATTTAAATTAAATAACATTTTAAACTTTTGGTAATTCATACTGCAACTATGTCCTTACGAAAACTAGTCTGAAACAAACAGAAAGGCAGATGGAATCAAATTCTAATAGAGAAAAATGTTACACTACCAAACTCCATTCATATAAAAAAATCACCCAGACTAAAAGATATAATCTCCATAAAAAATAAATCAATAATCTATATTATATTTCAAATTGCCTTTCAAGAAAAATGAACACATAAAATGCTGCATAAAACAATAAAACCTTGTGAAAGAGTAGAATTCACACTCAAAATCTATTAATAAAATAGATATATGGACAAAATACGCAAGTGTTTGTTAATTTTTAATTTTTCTATTTTTGTTATTGAAATTATGTTTTATAAATTTCCTATTTTTTTAATGAAGATCTTTTAATTTCTTAATTGCTGAGGCTAATTTTAACCGACAATACTCCAATAGAGGGAATCATTTTACATAAATGGATTCAAGTCAAGTATATTTTGTTATAAAATAGATAAATTTGGAGCAGTAATAATATTTAAATACGAAAAATTTATATTTAAATCTTCAAAACCTGCACCTAATGTATTGGTATTTCTCGAACAACAAATAAGTTTGATGAACAAAAACCCAAACATAAACTTATTGTATTGCCTCTTATTTACAAGAATTAAAATTCCAAACATTTGGTGACATTTACTTCAAAAATAAGAAAAAAAATTTATATTTATTAGAGAAAAATAAAAAATCAAATCTATCAAGATTTTAATAAATTGAAATTATTTGCTAAAAAATTAAAAAAGAGGTTAATTAATATTTACCGTAGATAATTTTCAGACTACATTGTTAATTAATATCTACAATTCGGTTTAATCTTTAAAAAATTTTTATAATTATTTGATTAATTACCAATTTGATTGTTCTAGCTAGCTCCACCGCCATATATCATTTGCTTATAAATATTTAATGTAAAAAATAAAAGTAAAAGAAGGAAGAAAACTTTAATTAATAGTTCTAACTATCAATCAATCGATGATAATGATGATATAAGCTCAAGTTAAAAAAATTAGAAATAAAATATTTCATGAAACTTTAGTCTTTAAAAGATAAATTATTTATATTGTAGTATACATCGAGGTCTATTAACTAAAGGCAAAAAAAAAAAAAAAATGTATGATTGTTTGTTATGCAAATTTAATATTCAAACATCAAATCATCTACACTGTAGTTTGGAATAAAACTACCTTGTTTTTATTTCCTAATCTTAATAGATCCAATATTTAATTCATTTTAATCACTAATAATCCATAAGCAGATCAGATCTCGGAATTTTTTTAATACTAAATCCAAAACTAAGTAAATTTAACTAATAAAATTTTAAAGTTTAAACATGAAAACTTCAGTTTTTTAATCTGTGTCTCAAGTTTGAATCTAGACTCTAACCACTTCTTTTTTTATATTGCATTCTAATTAAGATATCTTTCAGGTTTTTTTTTTTTTAAATATTGCATTCTAAATAAAATATCTTTCAGATTTTTTTTTTAATATCGCATTCTAAGTAAAATATCGTTCAGGTATATTAACAGTACATGCTACTTTTATAGTTAGCCAGAGAATTTATGGTGAAATAATATTTATTAGAATATGATTAATTAATAATTAAATAATATTTTTTTAATTTAATTAAGTAATAATTAAAATATTATTTATTATTAAATTTGAATTTAAATTTTATTAATTAATAATTAAATAGTATTACTTATTATAATTGAATTTGAAATTTAAACTAATATTATTTATTAAAATTAGATTTGAATTTTATTAATTAATAATTAAAATACTACTCATTATTAGAATATGATTTGAATATAATTAATTAATTACTATAAATACAATTTTACTCTCGAAAATATAAATTTTATAGGAACGTTTTGAACTAAGCCAAATGACCTCACCTCCATTCTTACATTTATGTATACTATAGAATAAACAGATAGATAATAAATAAATAGATAAATATAAATATTGGATTTTTTTTTCTCTAATTATTTTTGAATAAGTACAACAATTAAATATTCACCAATAATTAGAAAAAGAAAAAAAAAAATCCACCAATCCACCTAGCTCATCTGCTTTATATAATGAATTAGCATATGAGGAAAAAAAATATGTACTGTTCCATAATGCATAATAATCGACCGTCCTTGTCTTTTTTTTTTTTTTTTTTCAATTATTAACTCATGATTTTATTAATTTTAATCAGTTGGATCGTATATATCAAATTCGGCATAAATATTGTAGATTACTATTTCTAAAATATAATTTTGTGGTATAAATTACAAATTACACAAATTATTTTGTGTTTGATTGAATATTTTAAAAATAAATGGAATTGCAAACACATTGTTGATTAGAATCGAACAAATTAAGTATCATTACCCTTTTTATTTTATTTTTTTTGACAAAGTATCATTACCCTTTTTAATAATTTATCATGATCTCCATATAAATCAAACCGAACCTAACACAATTAAAAGTCCTGTAGCATTTATTGGGAGAAATAATCATAATAAGGATAGGGACAAAACTTAACGTTGGCAGTGGATATATAAATAAATGAGAAAAGCAAGAAAAGGCTGAAAAGAATCTGCATAACCAAACAAAACAGCACCATCTTCCTAATCCTCTCTTCTTTCTGCATCTCCTTCTTCAACCTTTCATAATTACATCTCTACATTCCCATTCCTTATCTTCTGCTCACTCTTGTTTAGGTTATTATCTTCTTATCTTATCCTTTATTTATTTACTTTAACATAATAAAAAGGAAAAAATCATGGGAAGAAAGCCATGGTACGATACAGATGGTCTAAAGAAAGGTGCATGGACAGCTGATGAAGATCACAAGCTCATATCTTACATTCAAGAACACGGCGAAGGCGGCTGGCGAACCTTACCTCAAAAAGCTGGTAATTAGATTCTGTCTTAATTTAATTAACCATAATTCAAAGATTCGAATCTTGATGATACTAGTTTAGTGATTGTGTTGTAATAAATTTGTTGATTTATTTAGGACTCCAAAGATGTGGGAAGAGCTGCAGATTAAGATGGGCTAATTATCTTAGACCTGATATCAAGAGAGGAGAGTTCAGCAAAGAGGAAGAGGAAAAGATTATTGAACTTCATTCTTCTTTAGGAAACAGGTGATGTTATTATTAGATAGAGTTTAATTTTATTCTTAAGAAAAGGCTGTCTAATTTCTATTTTTGGTAAAGTAAAATGTTATATGATATAATATTTTTGTCATGTTATCATGAACAAATCACGTGTTCCAAGTTCAACATTTATTATATTTACAGTATATAAGTATTTTTTCAAAAATAATTAATTTTAGTACACTACTATTACTAAATTGGTTTAAGGAAAACTACTATTAAATAATTCAATTTTAGTGTTTTAAGTCAAAAAATATATATTTTTTTTGAAAGAAATAAAGAGAAGTTTTATCATTTCAAAATTTATTTTTAAAAAAATATTCATTTTATAAACATTACTATTTTTTTTTTTTTTTTGCAAACTCAACCCGTGTATCAAGCGAAATAAATACATTTTTTAAAAAATATTATAGTGTTTTAAAAACATTATAATAAAAAAATATATTTGTAGATGAGTGGAAGAGGCCATACAATTTACAATGATGGATATATAAAAAGAAGAGAGACAAGTAAAGTTTGAATGTCTAATATGTACCCCCACAATATTAATTATTACTATATTTGATAAATGATACCAACTATATTTTATACACTAATTTTTTAAGTACATTTTAAAATTTTAAATTGAGGAACTAATATTTTAATTTATTTTTAATTATTTTTATAGCGTTGGATAAAATATTTTTTAGATATCTTTTAATATTTAATTAATAGTTTATCGAATTATAATTGCGGTAGCTTTTACTACTAAGATCTATCACAAACAACTAAAAGCAGAACCCAAACAAATAGCGGACGAATTTTTTCAGTGCACCCATACTAATAGTTGTGCATGAATGTGGACAGATGGTCAGTGATAGCAAGGCATCTTCCGCAAAGGACAGATAACGAAATCAAGAATTATTGGAACACGCATCTCAAAAAACGTATAGCTCAGCCTCCTCTCACTTCTTCCTCTTCCTCCGACTTCTCGTCAAGACCTTCTGATTCTTCTTCTGCAAATCTCCTCAGCAAGATCGCCTCCAACATCACCAGTAATCAAGATCCTGTAATGCCCCGCCCAACTTCATCATCTTCTGCTCGACTTCTCAACAAAATGGCAAGCCACTTTAACAATAACTTAAAATCAATATTATTATCGAAATCAACTGATCAAGATGGCTACATGCATCGTTCAGCCTCTGCTTCCAGCATTGCAGATTCTGCTGCTTCTGATGTTTCAAGAACCGTTTCTACTAAAACTGATCATAATCATATGGGTTTACTTGACTACGACGGATTATTAACCAAAACGACGTCGTATGAGGATGAGATGACACTTGCAAAGAATGATGTTCAGTTCGATAGTAGAGAGAATAATTATTTTGCAGGGGAGAATTTTTTTATCGGTGAAGATGATTCACGTGATAATGCAGCTGCCAGCAGCGGAGATTTATTATTGCAACAAGTTGATGAATATTATTGGAACGATGAGGATTTTATTTTTGACAAATGTGGATTGTTGGATTCTAGATTGTTTTGAGTTAATTTTTTTTTTAATCAATAATTTGTTTGTATCGGGATCGATGTCTCATTTACTAATTTTTTTTAAGCCTGCCCCTCTCTTGAGGAAGACTTTGTCCTAATTAATTTGGTTTTTTAAACATATATACACCTTTTTTGTTTTAACAAACATGATAATATTGACTAACTTTTA